>CM035094.1:10612256-10780678 GCA_020205505.1 Panax japonicus | reverse complement strand
GGATTCCAGCATATACAAAGAGATATTTTGCCGCAGGAATGACTACCACTGGAAGAAGCGAGAGCATGAATGCCTTTTTTGATGAGTATGTTAATGCATCAACAGGTATGCTATGTTTTGTACTGCAGAGTCAAAAGGCTGTAGAAAGACAGTTTATCAGGGAGAGGAAGGCCGACTACATAACAAAACATCGTAAAAGGATTATGGTACTCGGTTCATCTTTAGAAGTTCATGCTGCACAAGTGTACACAAAAGAGATGTTTAGACGTTTCCAACGTCAATTCGTCGATTCCATGAAATACAATGTTCGTAAACTTAGTGAGATGTGTGACACTGATACTAAGGTTTATGCAGTGTATAATGCAGATGCAACTGAAAGTGGTGGAAGATATAAAGAAGTTGTCAACAATCGACAACTTGGATCGGTGACATGTAACTGCCAAATGTTTTCTCACTCTGGTGAATTATGCAGGCACATCTTGAGATATTTCATAGCAAAGAGTATTTCACAAATACCGACCGACATGATCCTTCATCGGTGGACAAGAGACGCGAACAAAAGCAATGGTGAAGACTTACTCTTTAACTCCACACCTGCTGACTTCGAACAAAATCAAGGAATGCGCTACAATCATTTGATGGCTGATTACCAGGAGTTAGCGAGCAAAGCGGCTTGCTCAGTCCGAGGTTACAAAACTGTTCTTAAGCTGAATGCACGAGAAAAAGAGTTGGTTGACCAGTATGATCCGGATGAGAATATTACTGAACTGGCAGATGACGACATTGATTGCACAGTTGGAGATCCAAATCATGATATGGGATACGATAATGACGATGAAGATGCAGAGGTGGAAGAAGAAGAAGAAGAGTTTTTGCCGCCTAATATTTCTCAAACAAAGGGCCGCAAAAAACAATCTAGATTCAAGAGTGCACTCGAGAAAATCATTCCATCTAAAACTCATCGAAAATGTGCAATTTGTGGCTTTGAAACAGACCACGATAAGCGAAACCACTATCGAGTGCTAGGGATTCCTGAGCCAAAAAAATAGGCGTCGGTTGTATTAATCATTCTATGTTTTTTTTTCTTTTTTATGAAAATGAACATGTAATATGTACTATTTCTTTTGATATATTTATGCAGTACTAGTATTGGTATAATCGTTAGAACTTATAATATTGCTAATCACATTATTATTATTATAATAATACTTCACTACTTTTATAAATTCGATAGTGTGACATTATTATTATACTTCACTAGTTTTATTATTGTATAAAATCATTTCTTAATAATAAAATCATTGCTTAATATATAAAATCATTTGTAATAATCATTGCTTAATAAATATAGATATTAACTTATTTCTAAATATCAAACCCCCATATGTATTATATAGACTTGTTAATAATAATAAATCGTACTATAATAATAATAATGCAACAATTTAGATTTTTGGGGGATGGTGAAGTTTTAATGTAAAGAGATTTCCTTGGCTGATATTGACAGCTAGGCCCGTGGTGCTCGGGTGGTCATATGACGTGGGTTTGGAGTTTGAGGTTGTGTGTTCGAGTCTGTTTAGCAGCGAGTTGCTTGAATAACATAATTTTTTTAATTTTTTTAATACCAGCCGTATGAGCTTCCTACGGCCGGTACAGGAAAAAAAAAAATTTAAAAAAAAGGTACCAACCGGGACAAGTTCTAACGGCTGGAAAAAAAAAAAAAAAAAAAAATCAAAACTTTATATAGGTTATATTCTTTATTTTTTATAAAATATTTTTATAAAAATAGCAAATAATTCTTATTATAAAATAGGATATTATTTTTTATTTGAATTATAATTCTTTATTTGTTATTAAATGAAAGAGTTATAAAAAATTTCCAAACTTTTTTTGCCTTTCTTTCCACTACTTTTGGGTTTATAGTCTCATATGCCTTCTTAATAATTTGTCAAAATTCACTCGTGCATTGTGGATAGTGTAAATTTTTTTTTTTACTTCTTTTTGTGCAAGCCGTAAGAGGCTTTACCGGCTTTGATTTTTTTTTTTTTTTTTTTTTTTTTTTTTTTTTTACAGTCGTTAGAACTTGTCCCGGTTGTTCATTGTGATAGTGTAATTTTTTTTTTTTACTTCTTTTTGTGCAAGCCGTAAGAGGCTCTACCGGCTTTGAATTTTTTTTTTTTTTTTTTTTTTTTTTTTTTTACAGCCGTTAGAACTTGTCCCGGTTTTGATATATTTTTTTTTTTTTTTTTTTTTTTTTACAGTCGTTAGAACTTGTCCCGGTTTTGATTTTTTTTTTTTTTTTTTTTTTTTTTTACAGCCGTTAGAGCTTGTCCCGGTTGGTAGTATTTTATAAAAAAAGGCAGAGCCGGTACAAGCTGTGTCGGTCGAGCATTATTTAATATTAAATATTCATTTTATTTCAATAAACTGACAACATGTTGACTGTGGTGGGGTCCTCATATTAAAATAAAAGCCGGTACAAGTTGTGCCGGCTGGGATAAATTTATGTTTCATCTCAGCCTTCCAATAAGTTTATCAACGGTACAAAAAGGGGATGTTTTATATTATAGATATACTAGCGATAACCCGTGCCTGAAGGCACGGTGTAACGAAAAATTAAATTAAAATTTAAAAAATATTATATTATCTAAAGACATACATACTCAATTAACAATACATATCCAACCACCAAAACATCGAGCTAGTCGGTACTAATTTCACTAAATTTCGGCAGAATTTCCTTTAAAAATAGATATCCGAAAAATTCTAAACTTATCTACAAAACTTACAATCATCAATACTTATCTGTGTGTGTGGGTTCGAAATTTGAATAAAGAGGACAAGAGAGAGAGAGAGCTGCTGACGTGTATTTTGATGTGACATTTATGTATTTTCTCTCTCCGCTCTGTTTTATATTATAGATATATATATATATATATATATATATATATATATATATATATATATATATATGGGCTCATCACAGTAATTGATTGTTATGGAACAATCTTTTTTTTAGTTTTATATTTAAAAAAAAATTTATAATAAACCATTACATGATATAGCGATGGACCAAAAGAGAGAGAAGGTATCGGGGTAGCATGGTTTAATGTCTTGTCAATCTCACATGTGAGAAAATTTATTGTAATGCCATAGACTCGTTGTCAAAAGCTTGCTCATCTTTAGTCTTTACCTCACACCACCTAGAAAGAAAAATCAAAATTTCCCCACCCCAATCTATATAATAATTAATATAACTTCTTTATTGATTCAACACATCTTCAGTTCTCATTAGCACAACTATTTTTTTACGTTTTTTTGATGATGGAAAGAATTATTATTAGCACAACTCTTTGACGATCGATACTAGGCACTAGGCACTAGGCACTAGCTAGAATTAATGAGTAAAAGAATATTGTCTACATCTTGAAATTTATTGAGATTTGTTACTTGTCAACTCATACAGTACAACTATCCATTGTTGCTCCCTAGTCCCTACGTCCTTATAATTAATTAAAGTTATATTTTGTTATTAAGATTTGCATATGGATATTTTAAAATTAATTTTCTTACGTTAAATTTTATTTTATGAGAGAGTCGCATGCATTTTGACTTTGCCCAGAAATTTATTACGTTAAATTTATTGAGAGAGTCGCATGCATTTTGACTTTACCCAGAAATATCAATTGGCTTGGTTTGGTGTGAGGTTAGGAGGTTGAACTGAAATAGTTGGGGAAGTTCGGAAGTATCCCAAAATTGTGAAGCAAAAAATTTTAGTACCATCGGCTAGTACTTCTAGCTTATAATGGAAGATAAAGATGATATTTATTAGTAATTTTTAATCTATAATAAATAGATGCTATGAATCGTTGTCTATATATATATATATGCATGCATTTAAATTAAAAACAGCATGTGTTTGGATTAGTCAAAAGAGAAATTTTAAATGATGATGTTTATAATTAATATAGACAATGAAAGGAATCGAATAACATGATCGATCATAAAGATTCTTTAAGAAACTAATTGTATTCAAATAAAGTTTAATTTTTGGGTAGTCGCTCTTTGGGGAAATATTTAATTAATACATATATACAAGGATGACCTAATTCTTAATTATTAACATGTGTCTATTAGTACATCACATTAATTTATTTAAATATTTGGTAAAATAAAATTATATATTAACATAGATAGAGAGAGAGAGAGAGAGAGTGAGTATTAGAAGTGGTGCCTATTGTGAAGAATATATTGTTCAGCATTAATGCTTCTAGAGCCCATTTGGGGGAGTTTTTAAGAGCAACTCCAGGAGGCCGGAGGTGCCAAATTCGTAGACTATATTTAGTCTAGGACGTCATTTTTGCTCCAGCAGATGGACTATATTTAGTCGATTAATTTTTCCGGCCGCTCAAAACGACTATATTTGCGAATAAGAAATCAAGCAGACTATAAATAAAATAATGATTTTAATGGGAAACTCTGTTGAAGAAATGGAAGGAAAAAAAGAACGAGGTTGAAGAAGAAGATCTGTGAAGGAGATGAAGTATGAAGTCTGAGAAGTATGAAGTCTGAGAGAAGAAGTCTAGGAGATCTGATGAGAGAAGTGAAAGAGACGAACGGATTGAAAGTACTCCAACTGATACAAAAAAAAAATTCAGAAGGTAATAAAAAGATGTGAGTTATATTTATAGATGCTATTTGTGAGTTATATTTATAGATGCTATTTGTTTATTAAAATATAGTCATTATAATATGGCCGTTGGATTATGTCTGTTGGAGTTTTTTGAATTCATTGATTATTTTAATCTTTTATATTATAGTCCACGGGATAGTCCATCTGCTGGAAGGAGTGAAGACTAAAGGACATTTACTGATGTCAGATGGACTAAATATAGTCCAGCAGATAGTCCATCTGTTGGAGATGCTCTAAGTGAACTAAAAGTATTAAAAAAGTTCTTTGGTATGTCGTAACTCTCTAGAAGCATTTTTGAACAGATTTGAGTTCAATATCACTTTTAGTTAAAACAAAATTTATGCTTTTGATTCCAATAATTTTGTCAAAAGCACAAATTAATACTCTGTCCGTCCCATTCAATTTTGACTTTTTAAAGTTAAATTGACAATTTTTAAAATTAATTTTTTTACTATTTTTACTAAAATATAGGTGAAGAGATTATAACCAAAAGAAAGTATATACTACAATTTATTACTAACCCAAATATATGAATTATGATGGCATGATTTTGACGCAACTTACGATAAGCCTATAATACGCTGTGGACTAGCCTTTTACGGAAATCTAGATGGACTTAATAATGATTAACTTCCGAATTAAATTGATTTGTTGTACGTAACCACCATACAATTTCAACAAACATTAGGTTAAATTAATAATAACCGTTTTTTTAGTAAGTTTGTTCTATGATTTCTGGTAAGGGGAGAAATCCCTTAGTTTTCACTAACTTGTGAGTATTTTGGTAAACCACCTAGTAACATTTGTGGAAAAATATAAATGTGTACCTCAACTTTATGTGTTTTTTGATATCGTGCCCCTTTTATTAGTCAATGCAAAAAAATTTAAATATTAAACCCTCAGGTACCATGTGCGTACTTTAACTAAATTAATTAATACCAAAAAGACTACCCAAGTAGCACCAGCCTCTAGCTATTATATAATTTATTTTAATAAATAAAATAAATAAATATTAAAATAATTAAAACACGTACTAACGTACACCAAGAACACACGCATACAAATTCAAACACACAAACTAACACACTAAGAATAAATACATACACATTCACACACATACACTAACACACCAAGAACACACGTCAATACACAATAATTAACTAAATAAAATATAAAATTATATATATATATATATATATATATATATATATATATATAATTCACTTGAATTATAATTAATAAGCTAACTTAACAATTGAAACTAATCAATCTAAAAAAAATCAGGAACCCACGTTCATTTTCATTTTCATTTTCATTTTCGAAAACAACAATTTTCAATTCACCAAACTGGCCTAGCGCTGTCGTGCGACCCGACTTACTTCCGATAACATCTCGTCCCTCCTTGTAGAAACTTCTGACGCCATCGGTGGTCGTGTCCGTACCAACGTTGTTGACAACTTCCTCATCGACTGCGGCTTCCAGATCTTCATTCCAGCTTATCTGACAGCTCAGAAACTCCTCGATTGCGAATTAATCTCTGAACCTCCAAAAATTTTACTCGGGAGAGCTCATGTATTCTATGATGGACGCTTCCACACCGTATCAGATCTATCTGTTGCGCCACTTTTAAGAATCTCCCGGAACCTTACTACAAAAAATAGTCATTTGTGATGGCAAAAATCAATCACAAAATCTAGAAAACCCATCATGAAAGGTTTACGTGATGGCTTTAAGCATTACAATGGCCGTCTTGTATACGCCTATATATCATGAAAGGGTTTACGTGATGGTTTTGGCAGTCGCTCAAACGCTTAGTACTTCTATGATGAATATTAATACAATCACATTAATACGTAATCTATTGTGATTGTAAAAGTTATCACAAAAAATTGTGCTTTTGTAATGATTAATACAATCACATTAACATTTCATATATTGTGATTGTAAAAGTCATTATAGAAAAATACGACTTTAGAGATCAAAGGTAAGAACGTAATTTTTATTTACGGACAATTTATTTCACTTTATTAATTATATCAAATGATACTTGTAGGATTTGAACCATCCCCCCATTTGCAAACTAAATAACGAGTATTACCACTACATCAAAGTCCAGATCATGATTATAATTTTAAAACAAAATATAAAAGGAAATATGTGTGAGTTGACTTACTAAACAAGATTACTTCCACGTAAGATTTGGTGATTGCAATGGCGGTCACAAATGTTCTATAATGACGGTAAAATTAGTTCTCTACAACTTTGCAAAAGAAAGTTTTTCCAAATTCCAAACAAAAATTGACAAAAATCCATAAACGGACGATTTTACAGGCTATAATCAAATTTCAGTCAAGAAATAGGATCCACCGACACACAAAACATGTGTTAAACAACTTTTGCAACAAAAATATTCGTCCTCCTCATATACTCATATATCCCACATTCATTGTAAAAATATCACCATTATTATATTATAATAATATAATAAAATATTATTTTATCAGAAAAGATAAAATATCAATTTTTAACAATTGTCACTTTAAAAATTTTCTCCATCTATATCCACATAAAATCAATATTTTCTTTATCATATAAATTAATAATTAATTATTCACAAATAATATTACAGAATCAAAGTACTGGCAACCAGGCCGTTCCCAGGAAAGAGGGGGCTTTCCAATAAGAATTTCTCCTTACTGGCGCGCAATTAGGTGACCAAACCTCTCCTTAGACAGAACTTTCTAGACATTTCCAATAATGTTATCTAATAATATTATTCAGATAACATGAATTATTGCTTCGATAATGAAAAATACTGTGTAATGACAATTATTGAAACAACAGTAATATAAAATATCAATGCAGCAATTATTGAATCAATAAAATAAAATACTAAACAGTAATTACTGTAACCATTATTGAGTAGTGCCTTCTTACGTAAGAATCAATAATTAGTGCAATACCGTGTGCTATTGTGTTTTAACCACCGAGTATTTTAATAGTATTAACGGTAACAACTACGCCGTTATTTTTAAACAACTTATATTTGTCGTTTTCTTCATCCAATCGCTTTCCGTTATGGGGCCCATAAAAGATTGCACCGTCGTACGAATATTCCCCGACAGCAAGAATATTCCACGACCAAACGAATATTCCTCGACAACAATGAATATTTTATAACCACTTGATTGTTTTGAAATATTTGCGTATTTTACCCATAACTATCCACATTAATCAAATCAACCCTTACTATTTCAAAATAATAAATAGAGAAAATTAAATTTCATTAATAATAAGTTGGGGTCTTACAACCTCCCCTCCTTATGAAATTTCGTCCTCGAAATTGACGTACGTACCTGGTGTTTCGAAAAGATGAGAATACCTCGCTTTCATTTCCGTTTCCAACTCTCAGGTCATTTCCTCAATAGCATGGTTTCTCCACAAAACTTTAACTTGTGGTATAACCTCGGTACATAGGACATGTTATTTCTTATCCAAGATCTTGACAAGTACCTCCTCGTACGTTAAGTCTTCGGCTATCTCATCCGGTTCTAACTCAATAACATGGTTCGGGTCGTCCACATATTTACGTAACATCGATACGTGAAAAATGTTATGAACACGCGTCATACTTGGCGGTAAAACGAGTCTATAGGCCACAGTTCCTATTCGATCAAGGATTTCAAATGGACTAATAAATCGAAGGTTTGAGCTTTCCTCACCTCGCCAATTCTCGCTTTTGGAATAACAACTTCTTGCACCTCCTTCTTCAAATTCATCAGCTCCGGTGTGTAGCTTGAACAGCTTTAACTTTATCGATTAAAGTCGATTATACTCGTATATCATCACGTGGGTACCTAGAGTTTTTATCTTCATCTCTATTATTTATAAATTATGCGAAATGAGTCTTTGACAATATCGTACCCGTACCTGTATACGATCTTCTACTCAACACATCAGCTACCACATTTGTTTTTCCAGGATGATATGGTCAGAACATGTGCTAAAATGAGTCTCCTCTTGAGTTCTTCGAAGCTCTTTCCACATTCCTTGCTCCATTCGAACTTTGTATCTCTACGAGTCAGCTGCGTTAATGGAATAGCGATTCGAGAATATCCTTCAACGAATCTCCGATAATAACCAACTAAGCCTAGAAAACTACGTATTTCGATTACCGACTTAGGTTGTTCTCAACTGTGACTCATATCCCAACCTTGGATAGCACGTTACAATGACACCTATCAGTTTACTATCGCACAAATATGGCATCCCCTACGGGGAGTCTGGCTTCGGTGTATTCCACAAAGGAAGTCACCAGATAAAGGCCCAGGTACCAAATTCTATAGTTGAATTTTTAACTCCTGAAGTTCAATAGGAGCCATTCGATATGAGATTTTAGAAATGAGTTTTGTACCGGGTTCAAAGTCGATACAAAATTTAATATCAGGCTTTGGGAGTAAGCCAAGGAATTCTTCAGGAAATACGTCAGAAAAAATCAATAACAACAGGAATATTATTCAAATCTGATGTGTCTTTATTCAAATCCATAACATGGACTAAGAAAACTTGACATCCGTAATAAACGTATGACCTCATGGCTTGATATGAAAATGTTTGACTACAATGGTTTGATTGCTTGAATTCGAATAACAGGTTGCTTAAGAATATGAAAACTAACAACCTTACGAAAGTAATCAATTTCGGCATAATGAGTAGTTAACCTTAAAATCACATCAAAAGCAAATATCTCTAAAGAAATAAGGTTAACAGGTAATGTGATAGTGCCAACTTGAATCAAGCAAGATTTCTAAACAACGGATGTAATGAAAGTTTCTCCTAACAGAGTCTCCATAAATAGGTCAAAGTCTAATTTCTCCGTAGTCAAGTTCAAACGTTGAGCGCAAGCAAGAGAGATAAAAGAATGGGTAGAACCGGTATCTAGTAAGGTATAAACTTCGCAAGAATTTATAATTAACTAACCCGTGCTAACTTCATTCGGGTTCCTTGTATTTTGACCGGTCACGACAAACGCTCTTCCAGGAATCGTAGTCTTTGACTTTTCTGGGACATCCTTTTGAGTCACCATTCCCGCTGGACTGGGTTTCGATACCGTACAATCTCGAGCGATATGTCCTTCTTTTCCACAATTATAGCATATCTTAAACTGTTGTGGGCAGTTTGGGCTGATATGCCCCTCTTTTTCGCATTTGTAACATACGACCGGTGGTCTTTCTCGTCCCTTGTAACCAGTTGCTACTGGCGCTGACGTCTTCACATGGTCGTTATTGAATCTCCTCTTTTTAAAATCTCCTCCCGACTCACTTCTTCTATTTTCATGGCCACGATTACCACCAGAGTGGTTACCATTTTTGTCCGTCTTTTTCTTCTCCGCTGGTTATCGTTATTTTGTTGACTACTATCTCCAGTATGATCCTGATTGTGGTCCCTCGGTTGACCGTACTCGTTATCTCGCTCTAATAATTGAACCCTGTTTACAACATCCGAATAGAAAGAAAATTTATGAGAAATGAGATATTGTCGTATGCCGGGTTTCAAACCTCTCAGAAACATCCGCGTCATACGTTCTTTATTCTCCACCAAATGAGGTGCAAACCTGGATAACTCTGCAAACTTTGCCTCGTACTGAGACACCGTCATGTTGTTTTGTTCTAATCTGATGAACTCCACTTCCTTCATATGACGAACACTTTCAGGAAAGTATTTGTCATTAAATAGTTTCTGAAATGTCTCCCACAACATGCTGAGTGCGGCAGGATGTGTACGCTTCACAGACTCCCACCAGTAGTCTGCCTCGCCACGGAACATAAAGGTGGCGAATGGAACCTTCTATTCCTCCATGCATCCCAAGACATCGAATATCTTGGTAATTTGTTTGACCCACGTCTCCGCCTTAATCGGATCTGGCTTTCCCCATAATTCTGGTAGTCCCAACTCTTTGAACTGCTTGGCTGTGACCACTCGTGAATTGCTATCATTTCCTCCTGTATTTTGAAAACGAGTCTCCCTCGTCTGATTTTGCATGAACTGCAAAAAGCTTCTAAACATTCCCTTGTTCATCATCTGCTCAGTGGTGTTGTTCGCAGGAGGTACATTGCTAGCCTGTTGCACGTTCTCCTCGTTGGTGAGTACATGCGTCTCCACGGTCTCATTTCCACTGTTAATATTCTCAATCGACATTCTCAAATACTGTCATAAAACAAGGGTTAATTAAGAAAATCAACATATCACATAATATCCCTATATACTGATCAACTAACAAATAAGCTTAGGTAGGACACACTAGCGAAGGATTTACTCGTCTCTCCCCTCCTAGTTCTATTTCCCGATCTCCGCTAGAGACCATATCCCTAAGCTCTAATACCAACTGTGACGCCCCCAAAATAGGTCCATTCCATCCAACCCATTCTGAGTCGCCAAATACATGGTACAGAAATAACTACAATTTTATTATTACAACATATAAACTGTGAGTTTAAATACAGATATTGCCGTCTAGACAATATCCACACGCAAATAAATCTCCATCATAATTATTGATACATTATTTTATAAAAATGGTGAGGACTACTAAACAACTCTGTTTAGAACCTTCATTCTATACCCCGACTAGTACTCGCTACATTCTCGCCTCCTGAAAAAAAAATGGAACAAAAAGGAAAAGGGTGAGCTCAACTATCCCAGTAAAGAATATTATGACTAAGATAATATACAACAAATTATTGTTAGTCTTCAACAGGAAAAAATCTAATAGAATACAATAGACAACCAGTTTTAAATCAACAACTGCAGCGAAAACAATAATTCATTAGAAGAGTTAAGTAGAGAATGCAAACTACTATCTTCTATATATGAATTTAAAAGTTCATCGCCGATATTTTATCCCTGTAACATCAATCAATATATATCTGGAATCAAATATTCATCTTTGCACTACAAGCCAAAGATATTCATCAGTTGGTCATATTTATCTAAACACCTGTTCATCTTTGCACTACGGCCAAAGATATTAATCAGTCAGCCATGTTCATCTCAACACATGTTCATCTTTACACTACGGGCCAAAGATATTCATCAAGAAATCATTCATCTTTGCACTACAGGCCAAAGATATTCAGTAATATCATCATTTAGGACTGAGGATGATGAAAAATATTTTAAAGAAAACGAATCCAGTGAAACAAAAGAACAAATATTAAGGATTCGTACTTTAAACAATTCTCATTCAAAAATACTTCATAAATAACCAGAGTGGGGTAAAATTCAAGAATGATCAAAACATGGATACAATCAAAGCTAGTGTCCAGAATAGATATTTTGGACGAAAAGAAAAAATTTCATTTTTCGATAAATAGTGCCGTATTCGTGAATAGTGTTGTATACGTTAATAGTGCCGTATACGTGAATAGTAACTCCGACACCAAAAGATAGAAATTTCACAAAAAATATCATCATGCTTCGTGAATAGTACGTGTGAATAGTAACTCATGAATAGTAACTCATGAATAGTAACTCGTGAATAGTAACTCATGAATAATAACTTATGAATAGTAACCCCGACATGAAAAAGTTCCAAATTTGATAAAAAGTTCTAACCAATATTTCAGCATAATGATATTGAAGAAATAATATCATTTGAGAAGAAAATAACATCCTTTACCTCGAAAGACAGTACTTCTAGTTGAAACACCGGATATAGGCTATGACTTGAACTTGCACCGTATAGCAATACTCAAAGTATACTCAAAATACTCACAAGAATACGCTCGATAATATAGAGAGAGAAAACTTCAGTTTCTGGTGTGATTTTCAATTCTAACCTAAGCACCCTATTTATAGGAAATTGCTTAGAACACCAAAGAAGAAAATTTAATATAATATTATATATATATATATATATATATATATATATATATATTAATTTGTCTACGCCCACTTCTCTAGATCTGAATTCAGCCATAACACATGTTAAATGAGGCTCACAAACTCACCAAAAACGTTTTTATTGAAAAACATAATTAAAACTTCCAAAAATCAATTATTTCGGAGCTTCGAAACTTCAATAATTCATAATAAAAAGCCCTTTTGTAAGAAAATTTGAATCCCACGACTATTTATAGGAAATTCAATTCTCTACAACTTTGCAGAAGAAAGTTTTTCCAAATTCTAAACAAAAATTGACCGAAATCCATAAACGGACGATTTTATAGGCTATAATCAAATTTCAGTCAAGAAATGAGGTCCACCGACACACAAAATATGTGTTAAACAACTTTTGCTATAAAAATACTCTTCCTCCTCATATACTCATATATCCCACATTCATTGTAAAAATATCACCATTATTATATTATAATAATATAATAAAATATTAATTTATCAGAAAAGATAAAATATCAATTTTTAACAATTGTCACTTTAAAAATTTTCTCCATCTATATCCACATAAATTCAATATTTTCTTTATCATATAAATCAATAATTAATTATTCACAAATAATATTACAGAATCAAAGTACTGACAACCAGACCGTTCTCAGGAAAGAGGGGGCTTTACAATAAGAATTTCTCCTTACTGGCGCACAATTAGGTGACCAAACCTCTTCTTAGACAGAACTTTCTAGACATTGCCAATAATGTTATCTAATAATATTATTCTGATAATATGAATTATTGCTTCGATAATGAAAAATACTGTGTAATGACAATTATTGAAACAACAGTAATATAAAATATCAATGCAGCAATTATTGAATCAATAAAATAAAATATTGAACAGTAATTACTGTAACCATTATTGAGTAGTGCCTTATTACGTAAGAATCAATAATTAGTGCAATACCGTGTGCTATTGTGTTTTAAGCACCGAGTATTTTAACAGTATTAACGGTAACAACTACGCCGTTATTTTTAAACAACTTATATTTGTCGTTTTCTTCATCCAATCGCTTTCCGTTATGGGGCCCATAAAAGATTGCGCCGTCGTACGACTATTCCCCGACAGCAAGGATATTCCACGACCAAACGAATATTCCCCGACAACAATGAATATTTTATAACCACTTGCTTATTTTGAAATATTTGCGTATTTTACCCATAACTATCCACATTAATCAAATCAACCCTTACTATTTCAAAATAATAAATAGAGAAAATTAAATTTCATTAATAATAAGTTGGGGTCTTACAATTAGCACTTTGTTATTATTATTATTATAACACTCATAAAAAGAATAAGAATAATATTAATAATATATTAGTATTATATTAAAATAAATAATAATAATAAGTTTAAATATCCTCCCCATTTCATTTTGAAATGGAGTCTCCATTTAAATGTTCACATTTAAAGTTATTATTATTAGTGTTATAATAATACTAATAATAATATATTAGTGTTATATTAAATTAATGGCTAGAGTTAGGTTAATGACTTTTAAATTAAGTGACTAGAGTTAGGCTAGTGGGTTTTAAATGAGTTAGTTAGAATTAAGTTAATAACTTTTAAATGAGGTGGTAACTTCACAACCTTAAATCTAATAACTTTAAATTTGTACCTTTAAATGAAGACTCTCCATTTTAAATAGAAATGAAGAGGTTCATGATCCAAACCTCAAACATAAGGTTTTTGTGATCAAATCACAGTGTATCACGTACGTAAGTAAGTTAATACACATGTGACACCTGAGTTTCGCATTGACTTATAAAAATAATTCAATATTCAAAATCATCTAAATTTCAGGCCACATATACATTTTTTTGGTTAGATTTGTAACCATGTGGGATTAACCAGTGGTACAATCACAATATATATACGGTGGGTTTTTTATTATTCTCTGGAAACATGCAAACAAGCTATTAATTTTAATCATATATTTGGAAATAATAAAAGTCCATATAATTCAGCTACACATATTCAAGATATATATATCCTTGGGTCCAATGAAAATATTGGCCGGTTTGTAAACAAATGATATATCTCTCTTAAATTTTAGTCATAATATAATTTACTAACCATAAAAGAATTAACCCATAGAATTCAGAAAACCATATGCCAGATGGGTTAATTAAGATTTAGTAGTGTATGTATATTATATTTATGCAATCAAGAAAAACTAATAGTAGTACTACTACAAACTCAGCCGCAGTAGTAGTAATAATAATATGCGGCATTAGTGGCCGAAACAGTTAAGTTGTGTGTACTACCTAGCTATTTTTATTTGAATGGTGTTAGAGACACAAATTATTTTACAAACATTTTACGAACTGCTGATGTGGTATACTCTACGTCAGCCTATTAATCAACAAATTGTTTAATGTAGTCTTCGGTCCCACACAAATTGCTGATGTGGAATATGTCATATCAAAAGTTTGTAAAATGTTTGTAAAATAGTTTGTGTCTCTAGCATTATTCTTTTTTATTTTGGGAAAAATTAAAATATGAGGGTGGGTACTGGGTCTGGGTGGCATGCAATAAAAGAATAAACGCACGTGGCTAAATTTGTAGAAAATCTAGATTATCTGGCGCAGAAAGAAAGGAAGAAAGCATATCATGATATTGATAGATGCTTCTTCTACCACCACCTGATTTTCTTTTCTGTATTTTCACACGAGTAATGTGTGCGTGTTTTACTTTCTTTCTCATTTTCATTTTTGTCCAAGGAATCGCAACAGATACAAAATACTCCATTAATACTTGTTGTAACTAGTAATTAATTATACCTATTTTTGACAATATAAAATGACAAGTAATATTTTTAGATAGTTTAATTTACAAGATTCACTCTCACATAGAGTGGACTGCAGTGAAATTATAAAAATTACTTGTGAAAATCAAATATTTTCTATAAAAACAGCAATATTCCCTCACTTCTCTCTCCCTCGCACACTGATATTTTTTCTTCCACATCTTAATTTATCTTTATTCATTCATCTATGGAGTCTGAAACTTCCTGGTTCTTGCAGCGCCTTCATGCCCCCTTTTTCTTCCATATGATCTTAACTACTTTCATCATCATCGTCGTCTTTCTCTCTGTAACCTATTTAGTTAAACCAAGGCTTTATTGTAATTGTGATATTTGTCAAACTTATGTTTCCTCAAGTTGGAGACTCAAATTCCATAACCTATGTGATTGGTACACTCATCTCCTCCAAAACTCCCCTACTCATACCATACACATACATGTTCTTTGTAACACCATCACCGCGGATCCCCAAAACGTCGAGTACATACTCAAAACAAGATTTGAAAATTATCCTAAAGGAAAACCCTTCTCAACAATCTTGGGAGATCTGTTGGGCCGGGGTATTTTCAACGTCGACGGCGATTCATGGAGGTTCCAAAGAAAAATGGCTAACCTAGAGCTTGGCAGAACCTCAATAAGATCGTTTGCGTTTGAGGTTGTGGATTATGAGATTCAATCCCGCCTTATTCCACTTCTATCATCTTTTGCCGGGAAAATAAAAGGTGATGCTACTGTTTTAGATTTACAAGATGTTTTTCGTAGATTTTCATTTGATACTATCTGTAGATTTTCATTTGGGCTGGACCCCAAGTGCCTAGAGTTGTCCCTTCCTATATCCGAATTCGCGGTCTCATTTGACCTAGCATCAAGATTGTCAGCAGAGCGAGCCATGACAGCTTCACCCATAATTTGGAAAATCAAAAAGTTATTGAATTTAGGCAGTGAAAAGAGGCTAAAAAAGTCCATCAAAATGATTAACATATTAGCCAAAGAGGTCATACGGCAAAGGCGAAAAAAGGGTTTCTCCAATGATAAAGATCTTTTGTCAAGATTTATGGGCACCATAAATGATGACACTTATCTTAGAGATATTGTGGTAAGTTTTGTGTTAGCCGGGCGTGACACGGTTGCATCAGCTCTCACTAGCCTGTTTTGGCTATTGGCGAACCACCCGGAGGTAGCTGCAGCTATTAGAGATGAGGCTGATCGAGTCACTGGACCGAACCAAGAGCTCAGAAGTAGTGAACAAATGCAACAACTCCATTATTTGCAAGCTGCAGTGTATGAAGGTATGAGACTATATCCACCCGTACAATTTGATTCAAAGTTTTGTTTGAATGACGATGTTTTACCCGATAAAACGTTTGTCAAGAGAGGAACCAGGGTTACTTATCATCCGTACGCCATGGGTCGGATGGAAGAAATTTGGGGCCCGGATTGTTTGGAGTTTAAGCCCCAAAGGTGGTTAAAAGATAGAGTGTTTTTTCAAGAGAATCCTTTTAAGTACCCTGTGTTTCAAGCAGGGGTTAGGGTGTGTTTGGGGAAGGAAATGTCAACGGTGGAGCTTAAAAGCGTGGCGCTCTCATTGCTGCGGCGGTTCCATATAGAATTGGCTTCGCCATCTCACACACCCCGGTTCTCTCCTGGACTCACTGCTACTTTTAGTGGCGGATTACCGGTTTTTGTTCGAGAAAGGAGATCTTGATGATCATAGGCCAAACAGGCAAAAATACGGCGCGCAGTAGTCATGTTAAATGTAGCCACCATAAACTGATCCTTAATTTGGCGGCTGGTAGTTAGTTAATGTTTTACAGTAGTACTGTGCATTTGAATATATATTTTTGCTAGTGGTCCTTGTTAATTGGGCTAGCTATCAAGTTGAAACTATATATATTATTAGCAAGTCTATAGATCTGGTGGGTAGGTTAGTTTGATCAGTAGGATTATTTATTTTCAGGTACGCATTGCTGGCCTGGGTAATATAATTACATATCTGTAGCATGTTTTTTTTTTCTTCTAATCTGTAGCATGTTTATTATGTGTGTATTTATGTATTCCTTCATGCATGGAATCTACGTATGTTTAACATATATACAATTTCTCCATACACACAGTATAAAATTTGTGAATGATTTATATAGATGTACAAATATTCATTGTTTATGCATATTTTTTAAGCCGGTAAATTTTAAAGGAAATTCTCTGTCTCTATAATATTTATACATAAATGAGTATTAATCATGTTTAATTACATGAAAAGTCGGTCAATTAACCAAAATTAACTTGATGCTAACCTCACAAATTCAAAGTATACTGTCATGGTTCCACGAGAGTTTGCATCTTCAACCACGAGCGAAACACATTCCATGTCCGTCTTTCTTTTCTCTCTCTTCCATCTCTCTATATATTCATACTATTTAAATGCATCAATATTTTATAACCATGCTTCAAATATAAAATTCCCTCCATTTCAAAATATAATATCATTATTAATTTTTTGATATCAATTTAAAATATTTTTAAACTCGAAATTGACATTAATTTTAATTAATACAATGAATAAAGTATTTTATAAAAAAGTACTACTTATTATAAAATTTATTATTTTATAATTTTTGAATGAATCATTTCAATTTTTGAGTTTCAAAATTTTATATATAATTTGACTTTTAAAATAGAGTAATAATTTTACAATTTAAAAAGGATGTAATACTTGTTTAGTTGCACAAAAAGAATATCAAATATAAAATTTATCAACTTTAAAAATATTTAGATGAAAGGGCAGCCGAGCATTCGGTTACTTAGTAGTTAGGTGGGTATATATCTGCACCAAGTTAGTTAGAATGTACTTGTCACATGTTGGAGTATGATTATTTGGATCTAGTCAAGGTGTAAGGCTAAATTTGGTGTTGATCCATAATATATTTATTTTGACAAGGAGAGAGTACTTGTTAAGATAGGATTGTATTTCCTTGTTTGGAGGGATAATGGGTCATTTTCCTAATTGGATGGAAGTGGATGTTATTTTATATATACGGCTACAAGCTAGGGTTGAACGCAGAACAGAATATGATAAGACACAAGAGATACAACACAAATACAGAGATTGTACTCCCAATATTATTATAGTAGATTACTCTCTCTCCGTTATTTTTTCCTAATCAAGTTTTCACGTAAATTCCGCTCATATTTTATATCTCTTTATTTATATTTATGTGAGTATATTTCGTGAGTTTGATTTCACAATAATATAATCCACCGTTGACACTATTTTGACCTTTTTTTGGGTGATTTCGTCAGACGTACAAAATCAGTCACAATTACTGCTTGCGAGGAAAGAAAGAAGATCGAGGTATCGAACGGTGGAGATCGGATTTGATATATATTTTATTTAGTAAAATAGAAAAATAATAACATTGTAATTAATTACTACATTCTGTTGTAGTGACACGCGCGCGCGCGGGGACGAGGGACTCCCAAATAGGCTTACCATCAATATGTGAGTTTGATTTTTTATTTTATTTTTTTGCAGTAACAATTGTACTCTAAAATACTAATCCAATTAGGCCCGCTATGGAATGTGACTGATTTAGAGTATTTATAACAATTTTTTTAATAAACTCTCTATTTCTAATTTTAAAAAATATATATCAACAAATCATTATTCAAAAGTTTTCTTATTCTTATATAACTCTATATTTTAATCCATACATATGATTTTACTATTCAGTGTGAGGGAGTCAAAAGACCGTTCTATACATGCAAAATAACACTTTACACCCTCATATAAGTAGACACCTAACTTTAGAAAGGAGTAAAGAATTTAGCGTCATTTGCAATTCCTTCTCCCTCTCACCCTTCTCCACGGCCATGATTGAATTGAAATTTCTTCTACCAAATCGAAGAGATTTTAATTACAATGAAGATTGGGGCCGTTAATTCCTCTTTAGGCGTGTAAGCATATCATATAAATAGAGACAAAGGGAAGAAAAAAATTAAAAAATTTGAGGGTCTAAAATCTAAATTTAGAAAAGGGGATTTAGATAATATTTGTATTAGTACTATTATTTGTCTGATTATTTATATTTGTTGAATGGCAGATAGATTAGTTGGAAATTTAAATTGGGATTTGTTCCTTCACATGTATTTCAAATTTTAACTTTTATTATTTAAGAAATCAATATAACATAATGAAAAAATTAAATTCCTGTACAAAATGATCCAATAACACTATAAAATAAAATAAAAAAATAAAAAAAAACTATTATAAATGCTCTTAGTACACTTTAAATCTACAAAAACAACTTATCTATTACGAGTATCATTTAAAAATTTCAATGTACTAATATTTTTAAAATTTTAATTCATAATAAGTCACTCGCCTCTATTTTTTCCCCCTCTTTCTTTGTATATAATTAACTAGTACACGTTGCATACATTTACATGCGTGGATAATTTTTTTAAAATGAAAATTTTAAATAATTAAAAATCACTTGTATAATGTGAAAAGTTATAATTAATTAAAAAATACATCAAATAATATTACGTCTCTCACCATCTCCCACTTTGTATAATATAACAGATAAAAGAAAGACAATGAGATTTTAAAATACGATAGTTGCATCTTCAATAAATTTGTAAAAATATCAATATCAAATTTTAGTTGGATAATAACAATTCCCATATTTTATTTATGTAAGCCCTCTTGTATTTGCTTTATTTTTGAGATGGTTTAGGCAAACTTTATAATCTTTATAATAATAATATTTATTGAAATAATAATAACAATAGTAATAATATTTACAATCACTCAACTAAATCAATCAATCAACTAATAGGCTGTTCAACACTTCAACTTATTTTTTATTGTTGAGTTATTATAGATTTACTTAATTTTAACTTATTTTTTAATTTATAAGTCATTTTTAATAACTAATAAATTCTGACTTATTATTAAAAAATAATTTATAGGTCATTTTATATAAATAATTTTGTCCAATTGTAATGACAATTTTACCTCCATTATTTTTTGTTACCCTTTCAACCTAAAACACTTCAGCTCTTCCTAACATAAACAAACAGCTCTTTCCATATATGCTACTCTCTCTCTGCGCTGCTCTCGATCTATACTCTCTCTACGTGCTCATCTGCTTTTAAGTTTTGTGTGTTTAATTTCAAGCCTGTTAAAATTGGTTGAAGTAAATTGTGTTCGTTAGGAGTTTTTTTGAACTGTTGCAGAGTCCTCTCCTTAAACAATTGGAATCGGTACCTTTTACAGAGTCTCTATTTATCTATCTTTGAAGTTGGGCGGGTTTCCAAATCAGAGGCGGAACTAGGGGGCGGGGGAATCTGACCCCGGTAGGGAGGCCGGTCCAGGCGGAACAGGTGGGCGGGGGCGGTGGGGGGCAGCCGGCGGTGCTCCGGTCGTCGCATCTAACCCCCGTAGGGAGGCCGGTCCAGGCGGAACAGGGGGCGGGGTCTGTGGGGGGCAGCCAGCGGTGCTCCGGTCGTCTTCCGACTTCTTCTTCTCCGACTGCAGAGTCTGCAACACAGGTTTGTGATTCTCAGTTCAATGTTGGTAATCATATACATAAACAAATTGGTGTGATACTTTGTGTTATTTGGATGTTGTAATTATATGAAGGATTAAGGACTGATTTCAAACTAAAATCTGGGTTTGTTCATGATTAATGAACTCTGAAATTTTTTGAAAGTAATTTGTGACTATCTTATGTTTGCTAAAATGTTTCAATGGAAAGGGTTGATTAAAATAAAAGAATTGGTATATTATATAAAGGAAATATGATATATATAATTGAATTATAATGTAATCTTAGTGTATGGATATTTGGGTTTAGAAAGTATAAAAGTTCTGCCCGATTAAAAGTGCTAAGCTCAGGGATTTGATTTGATTTGATTTGCTTTACTTTTGGGTTTTTTCCACAATTGAGTTCTTGGGTTTCTGAAATATTCTCCTGTTAGTTTAAGTCGAAGTAATTGTTATTCTATAGCAAGCTCTTTTTTCAAGGCCCAATTTTTCCTCTTAGTTTGTGAACTTATATCGTCTTTATTATCAAAATTCCGCATCAAGGAATCATGTTGTCAAATTCCTCTGTTGTTTCAAACCCTCTGGAACTCAAATCTGATTCAACTGCTCAGAAATTTGACAATTTATCTTGGAATGGCCAGATTGAGGAAGTAGTAGTAGGGAACTCAAAAGGGTTCATTGGGGTTTTGGAGGTTTACATACACCAAGATGTTTTTATTTTTTTCAATCTGAGTCAAAATCAAACCCAAGTACCTTAACTCCGCTCTCTCGTCGCTGCAACCTACACGTCGCTACTCCGGACCTCCGGTAACCGCCCTCAAATTTTGTTATGGTTCCGCCACTGTTTCCAATTATTAAATTAATGTAAAGTTTGTACCTTTTTATACATAATTGGCTGCTTGTTTTGATAAATTTATTTTTCCTAGATTATGCATAGCGGATGTTACCATTGCAATTAAGTTTTCTTCAATTTATACTGAATTCTGGCATTACATATGTTATTTTGACTATAGACTCATAATATATTGGTAAAATCAATTCCAAGTAACTGTCAACTATTACCCATTGTCCATAACATCTTCCTCATTGTGTAAGGTGTTATTAAACGGATTTCGTATTCTCATTATCAGTTTAACTAATTGGTAATGAAAAGATTATGATCAGATAAATTTAATCCTCCAACCTACTATATTCTCAAATGATGATTTGAGAAAAGAAAGACATTGAGGTGTTATTTAAAAGAAGTTAATTATCCTGAGGTGTTAAGGATTTCTAAACTTTTATTGGCCTAGGATTTCTAAAGTAGAGCCCAAGTTGTAATTTGAACCTATGTAACCATTAAACATTACTGGGATACGGTATTGCCAATCTGGTCTAGTCCACTCTACTTAATTTTACTCTCCAACCGCAACTTCGGTTGTTTTTGGCCTGGAATTGGTGTTTAATGGTGGTGGAGTTGCAGATAAAGGTTTAACGCCAAAACCCTAAAATTGCTATTATACTGTAACCTGACAGATAATGGAAGAAGCAATTGAGATTGACATGGACGCTACAATTGCTGAAGCATTTAGTCAAAGAAAGGGGAAGAAGAAAACAGGCCAAGGAAAGACAAAGAAGAACAAAGCTGCGAAAGCTGGAGAGAGATTGTCAGATTATGTGAAGGTTATGAGTGTTGAAAATCCACCGGGGGATATTACGGTTTCACTTTTTGATTATTCGGTTGACAATCACTTTAGAGCTATGGACATGATTTCTAAGCTCTGCGGAGAAGTCGAGTTCCAGTTTGATCCAAGTGAGATTCAACGTTTGTCCTCATCAATCACATTTTTAAGGTAATCACATTACATGTAAAATTACATTAGTTTTTTAGGAAAGAGCTACTTATCATATGTTGATTCGTATTCTACTGAATATGTGAAAATTAGGACTGTAAGTCAATGTCCCAAATCAGAACCAATTTACTTTTAATAATACTTTATACACACACTGTCACACATATAGGTCTAGTTTTGTGAATTTCTTTAATCTTAATTTTGTAATTTCATTGATTTCATTATTGTCAGCTTGCAATATTATTGTTTCCATTAATCAAATCAACCTAATTGGTTTTGAGCGACAACTAACTGTAGCAACTACTGTCTAGTTTTTTTCTATATATATAATGGGGCCTTGGTTGCCACTAGTTGATTGTAGGAATGGCTCATAGGTTTTTAGGGAGGGACCTTTGGAGGTGGCGGTCGTTAGTGACAATTGATAATTAACTTTGAATCCAATATGTGTGGTTTTTATTATGTGCTATGTGTTTGACTTGCTAAGCATTTCGTTGCTCATCCTTGCGAATTAAAATTTTATTTGCAGCGAAGGAGGAATTTCCCGAAAGTTCTGGAAGTAAGAGGAAAGGAACAAAGAATACTTGGGAAATAATGTATTAGATTATTTTTCTTTTTTGATGCAAGTCATAATGACTTTTGCAACGAGAATAAAGAACCAAGAATTGTAATGATGTTTATTAATCAATGATATGGTATTATTATTATCACATTTTTTTATATCTTAAATTCATTTCAAGTTAGTGAATGATAGGTCAAAGGATTTTATGGTATTTATATTATAGCTTGAATATTATTGGCAATGTCTAGAAAGTTCTGTCAAGGAAATGAGGTTGTCTATTTGAGCACCGCTTTAACGAAAAGCCTCATTTTTCCTTAGAACGATCTGGTTGTCAATATTTGTAAGTTTATAATATACATACTCAGAAGGATTAAACGTTAGATAGTGAGCACAAGTCCACTATAACTAGTATATGGATTTGGGGGTGTCACACTACCTCTTCATTCAGTTCCCTTTTAGGGTACTCTTCAAGGTCACTCTCTAGATCTACCGTAAGTTCATGAGAGTTGTTGAAATAAAATTTTTGAGGTTGATGTGTGATCATACAAGATTGGATAACAACAGAAATGAAGGTACTCAAAAAAAGGTTGGGGTAGTATTGTTTGACAAGAATATAAATCCACAAATGAGCTCTGTTCTAAAAATCCCCGCCTAGGTCCGCCTAGGCCCCGCCTAGGCGCTAGGCCCCCTCTTGGCGCCCCGCCTAGGACCTAGGCCCCCCCTTGGCGCCTATAAGCCCCAGGCGCCTCACCTAGGCCTAAGGCGACAAAAAAATTCCTCTAGAAAATTAGGCGGGTTCTAGGCGGAGATTTTTTATTTATTTTAATAATTACCCAAACCAAATCTTGATATATTTATTTTTCTAATGATTACCATATTCATAATACAGGTTGTAGCATATCAAATCACAACAAGAAGTGAACAATATCAAGTCAAATGAATAATTTTATTATAGTTGTAATTTTTTGAACTTGTACCAACTTCAAATTATATAAATGAGGATACATTTGTAATATTTAGTTTAATTCTATTTTATAATTCTTAAATTTATGTTTGGTTTCTGAAGTTTTATTATTGAATTAAATTCTTGAAATTTTAAAATTTATTATTTAATAGCAATCTTATTTATAAATAAAAATAATACGTTAAAAATATGTTTATACTTTGAACAATTGCATGTTTGTGTTTGAACTTTGACATTAACAATATGGATATGTGTTTGAACTTTAAGAAAAGACCTTTATTATCTTTATTATAGATTGTTATGCTTTATATTATTATTTTGTTTGGATAAATGTAAGATAAAATATTAAAATTACCTTAAAATAAAAAATCCCGCCCAGGCCCCGCCTAGGCCCCCTAGGCGCTAGGCCCCCCTTGGCCGCCCGCCTCCCGCCTAGCGCTTTTTAGAACATTGCAAATGAGAAGTGCAGTCTTGTATCAAGAAGAAGAAACAAGAAGACGAGGGGTAGGAAAATTATTTTGGGGAAAAGTAGTAAGAGGAGATGAAGAATATAATTGAAGACATGACCTTTGATAAGGCTGAACGGAGAAATGCAGCTTACATATTAGAATATTTAAGGCTAAACAGGGTGTTCTAATTTTTTTTTCTTCCTCCACTCCTTTTTTCTCTTTGTTTTTTTATATATTTATGTTTGTGTGTTTGTAACTTTGTATGTTTCTATATATAGGTGTTTTTTTGTTATTTATTTCTATTTCTTTTTATACTTTATTTTCTTTAAATTATTTTATTATTTTCTTATTTCAATTAGTGTTATGTTTCTTTCTACTTTTATCATTACACAAGTGATTCATTTTTCAACCTACCCCTACTAGTTTAGGACAAAAGAAGTTAAGTCGAGATAATTACATGTTATCTAAAGATTAGAATTTTATTTGTCAACAAGACTTCAACCATTTTATTCTTTTATCATGGTAATATGATAAAAATATTAGTTGTTGATCCTTGTTATGGTAACTCATTGTTTAAGTCCACATGAGGATGCTTTATTATATTTTTAATTCATTTATTATTCTTGTTTATCTAAAGTGTTCATTGTTGGTCCTTGATATTTTGTTCGTATACCTTTTTATAAGGGAAATCTGGGTTATATACTCTTGACAAGAAAGAGAATGTTAAAACCGGAATCAATTAATTCAAACTAAAATGGTTTAAAATGTGGCATGTTTTAGTCCGGTTTTATATTATAGGAGAACACAATTTGGTTACAGTTGATTTCTGGCAGTCCGTTGAGAAATGGTTACTTTTAAATTTTGAATAAAACTGGACTAATCCGATCTGTTTAAACCTCAAGCAAACATGATATAGGAATTGTTGAGTTAACTTGATGCACAACCTTAGACATCTCTCACACTCAAATTTAGTTTGTTTGTCCTAGGGTGTTTTCACAATTGGGTAACTTTCTAAAATTACAGTTCACGATGCATTGTCTAGTGTTAACACGTTTGATATTTTTAATTAGCGAATTTTTTTGATAGGCTTGATGTTGGTTAGGATTTTGGCATTGAAACATAGATTGAGCTGGTTCCTTTTGAGTTTTGAGTAAAGGGATTTTAATGAGTCACTTCTATCGTTCAAAGTAGACTAATAGAAAGGGTTAATAATTCAGTTTTTTATCTAGTCTGAAAAAATTTGTTGCTGATTCCTGCTAACGCATTGTGTAAATAGAGTTTCCTTTTAGTTCCAACAGTAGGATAAGTTGATGATTCTTTATATTGACTTTGAAGAATGATGGGAAGAAAAGGAGAGATAGTTTATTGTTAACTTTTCACTCATGTCCTGAGCAATACTCTATATTTTCATTTTGTTATCAATTTTTGTCATGATGATTTATATCTCATCCACGCAGAGAATGGAGGCATTTCAATTATCAACCGAGAATCATTAGGTTTGCTTGTCAAAGTGAAAGTCCTCAGGAGAAACATGTAATTGGTGAGATAAACTTACCTCAGTTTTCGTCTGCTACTGTTCCTAAGGTACAAACTAGGAAGTTAAGGTTGAAGTTGCAAATTTAGCTGCATCAGTTCCTACCCACTACTCTATAAGGTTTCTTGAAATGGTTTTTGTAAAATTTCCTGATTTGATATTTCGGTTCAATGTTGATGCAGAAAGACCAACAAAGTGGGAATACAATCCCAAGAGAATCCAGGTATGTTTACTAGATTTAGGTTCAAGTCATTTCATTTTAAAGTTCCATTACTTTCTTCTTAGTTGTATTCATTGTGTGAACATTGGTCGCTATCTTACAAGTCACCTTCTCTTTGTATTTTGAAGTTTGTGCTGTAATCCATATCTATATACTTTGATATGAGACTATAATTTAACTACTACTAAAACACTTCATAAAGTCTCCCAAAGTTTATTTTTTATTTATTTTAAATAGGCTTAATTTAACTACAATTAAAACACTTCTTAGTTTTTGGTACAAGACTAGAATTTAACTACTACTAAAACACTTTATAAACTCTCCCTAATTTATTTATTTTAAGTAGACTTAATTTAACCACAATTAAAACACTTTCCCCGCACACGATTATTTAGTAGCAAATGACGATTCAATAAATTACTTTTTACCTACTAATCCATTCAATATTCTTGGCACATAAAGAGTAACTTATTATATAGTATAATTTTATATACTTATATACCAAAAATATATTAAAAAAATTATGAGAAAATAATAATAAATATTTAAAAAATGTAATATATATTGTAAATTATATTAACGATTAAACTTTACTTGCCAATTATATTTCAGATAGGAGATTTTTAGTTAATTAATGTTAAAAAAAATTCTCGCTCAAATATCATTTATTAAAATTTAGTTACATTTTAACAATGTTGTGAAACCCTGATCGAACAAGTGGTTGAACTGGTTAAAACCGAAATCGGTCGACACTCCGATCCGGATTGAACCAATTACCCAGTTTTGGTTAAATTCCGGAGTGAACCGGTTGACTACTGATTAACAAACTAAGTTGACCAGGTGAATCAGTTTTTTTTTTAAATATTTCTTTGTACCAATTTTTAATATTAAAATTAACCAATTTTAGTAATATTGTAACTCAACTTTATTAGGTTGTAGTTCATAAAAAATGAGATTTTTTAAAATTTTATTAATTACTAATAATAAATATTTTTATATATTTATGACGTTACCGGTTGAACCAGTGACCCATCCACCCGATAATTTTCGGTTCGATGATCGGTCCGGGTATAAAAATAATGCATTTTAAAACTAAAAAGTATGATGGCAACTTTTTATTCTACAATAATTTTATTTCATTTTGAATTCCTGAACCACCAAGTTTAGGCTTTTGGGTTTTATTCATTTATGAACTCTAAAAAACCATATATAAATTCGAAAGATTGAAAATAAAAATTAAATATTAAATTTAAAAATTACATAAAAATTAAATATTAGATTAAAATTAAGAAAAATAAAAATTTTCCCCTCTACATGAAATCAAATAATCTTACCCTACCCAATCAAAACAGTCTACAATAATATAAGGGGGTGTATTCAATTAAGATTTTTAAACACTTTTTTTAAGTGACAAACTTTTGTAGAATTTGTGGATTTTAATGACTTTTAAAGACTTTAAAGTCTTTTTTAAAATGACTTTTATAGACTCCATGAAATAAGTAACAGGTTTTTATAAACTTTTTATCAAGACTGTGATAGACTTTCGTATACTTCTAATATATAAAATTGAAAGATTATTAGATTTAAGATTAAAATTTTGCTACATAGTTAAATTATTTATTATATTTTTTAGTGCATATATTATAAATAATAATCTACTGCTTATGATAACAACTTTTAGAAAACATATTATACAAAAATATTATCTGAGCATTAGAATGCATATATATTATTATATACTACCTCCGTCCCATAATAAGTGTTTTTTTAGCTTAAATCACACATACACAACCTAAAATGGCAAAAATACCCTTAATATATTTTCTTTGAAGTTGAAGAGTTAATGAGTGTCATTTAATTGTAGTGATAGTAAGATGCAATAAATACCATTGAATGCATAAGGGCATATATGAAAAAATATTGCAAAAATTGTATTGGAGTTCTAACACATCACTTATTTTGGGAAAAAATATTAAGTCGAAAAAATCACTTATTGTGGGACGGATGTAGTATTTATTACATGGTTTCTGATCATTCAATTATTGACTTCATGATTTCATTTTTATTTTCCTTAGTAGAAAACGAAATCCACACTCTTGTGTGAGCGTGCAATTCAATACCATATTGATTGTTTTACTACTATATATAAGACAAAATGCTCATATTGATTGCTTTACTACTATCCACAACTACTATCCACAGTAACATATTATTGTTTTACTATATATATATATATATATATATATATAATCCCTCCTTTTAAATCACGCAGTATAATTAATAATAAGACAAAAACTTTAAATATATATATATATATATATATATATATATATATATACATAATCTTCACAATTGATCTGAGAGTTTCATAATTTTATCTCACCCTTATTAAACAAATTTATTTCGTCTTTGTATTGGAAGCTTTCGAACTGCCGCTTTCTCCCTTACCAATTTACTGTGCATTTTCCCTCTTTCCTCGATTACACGTACCGCGAGACAGATTAGGTCTTTAGTTATTTGTTTACTTATTAATATATCTTGTTAATTCTCTTAATTATAATATGATTTAATTTTATCCACATATAATTTAAATCCAATTAGTTTTAAGTTCTAAATTTTACCAAATTAATTTATCCTTCACATATTAATACTTATTAGCCCATTAACTAGTTTGACCCAATAAAAGACAAAGTCCAATTAAATTGTTTAAAATATAAATTTAAATGTTATTTATTTATTTTATTTTATTTTATTATTATTATTATTATTATTATTATTTTCTGTGTATTACACCGCGAATTTGTATTTACACCGCGAATTTCTGGTTTCCCTCTTTACTGGCGATCCGAATTTCCACCTTTGTGTTTAATATTTGGAAGTCTTTAGAGATGACGTCAGGGTTTGGATATGGGTTGATAGTTATAATTCTTTTTCTAAAGTCTGTCAAACTCTATCATTTGATAGAAACCTAAAAAATCTATGACTTTTTGAATATCAAAATACTTTTATAGACTTTGTAAAAATCTTAATTCAATATCACCTAACTTTTAAAGACATTAAAAAAGTTGTAATTGAATACCAGTAAACTTTTATAAACTTTTTAAATGTCTTGATTGAATACAACCAAACTTTTAAAATATTTAAAAATCTTAATTGAATACACCCCCCTAAAAGTCTAAACATTCCAAGACTCCTAATAGAGCCCAATTTTAAAAATAATTATATATATATATATATATATTTTATACGAGTCATTGAATAATTTTGTATTTAAATATCAAAATAAATCTAATAGTAATCAAAGACTCTAATGTTGTATACTTGCTAAAGAAATCTAATAGCACTAAAAACCAATGTTCTAAAAGGCGCTAGGCGGGAGGCTGGCGGCCGTAGGGGGCCTAGCGCCTAGTGGGCCTAGGCGGGGCCTGGGAGGGGCCTAGCGCCTAGTGGGCCTAGGCGGGGCCTGGGCGGGGCCTAGGCGGGATTTGTTTTATTTTAAACCAATTTTAATATTTTATCTAACATTTATTCAAACGAAACAATAATATAAAGCAAAACAACCTATAATAAAGATAATAAAGACATTTGCTTTAAGTTCAAATACATATCCATATTGTTAATGTCAAAGTTCAAACACAAACATGCAATTGTTCAAAGTTCAAACATATTTTTAACTTATTAGTTTTATTCATAAACAAGATTGCTATTAAATAATAAAATTTAAATTTTCAAGAATTTAATTCAATAATAAAACTTAAGAAACTAAACATAAATTTAAGAATTATATTGAATTAAATTAAATATTACAAATGTATCATCATTTATATAATTTAAAGTTGATACAAGTTTAAAAAATTACAACTATAATAAAATTATCCATTTTGACTTGATATTGTTTTCTTGTTGTGATTTGATATGCTACAATCTGTATTATCAATATGGTAAATCATTAGAAAAATAAATATATCAAGATCGGGTTTGGGTAGTTATTAAAATAAAATAAAAAAACTCTCCGTCTAGACCCCGCCTAATTTCCTAGAAGAATTTTTTTGCCACCTTGGGCTTAGGTGAGGTGCCGCCTAATACCTAGGCGAGGCACCAAGGAAGGGCCTAGCACCTAGGCGGGGAGCCAAGGGAGGGCCTAGCGCCTAGGCGGGGATTTTTAGAACACTGCTAAAAACTCTAATCTAATATATTCACTAAAGAAACTATAATAGTAAGTAAACAATCTAATATACTATTACTATATTCACTAAAGAAATCTAATAGTAATCAAACACTTTAAACAGAAATTCTATATAGATAAAAACTTTAATCTAAATATAATTTTTAAAAATCCTGTTAAACTATTAAAAAATAATTGCTTAAATTAATTGTGAATAGATTTATTTTTAAATAAAAGAAATATATATACAAATAAAATTTTACCCGTGCATTGCATGGGATTTTTAACTAGTATATATATTTTAAAAAATAAATATTCCTATTGTTTTTCTTGCATTTTACCTGTTAAATGGAATCTTAAAATGTCGTGATTCTGATGTAATCAAGATTAACTTGATGTCTAGCTAAGGGTATCGCTTAGAAATATAAATATTTAGAAAAGAGAATCGTACAAAGGAATTAGAGCTTATTAAATTAAAAAATTGTACACAGAAATTAGAATGGTACAGATGGGTAAAACTTACTATGTTAAAGGATACATCTCTCTCTCTCATGGAATAGGAACAGGTGCTTGAAGTAGTGTCTAACTGTCTATTCTGGTTAACCATTCATTTGCTTTCTGTATAATGCTTGCATATGTCCTTTATTGAGTATATCTCTTTCGATCTTGTTGCAGCAAAGATTTTGTAATGTACGTTGGAGGCCCTGTTTGGGCATTGGACTGGTGTCCTACATTTGATCATAAGCCTGATTGTGATATTAAAAGTGAGGTACCTTTTGTCGCTAAACTTTCATTTATCTTACCATTTTTTTCCTTTGTTTTCCTTGCTTCTTTAATTTGAAACGTTATAGTTATCTCGTTATAGCGTACAACTTACCAGATAATAAGTTGTTGCAGAAACCCTATTCTTTATCTGTTTTCATTATCAAGAAAGTGTCCAACTTACTTAATTTCGGGTAGCATAGATTACCTCAAATGATATTTAGCTGACATTAGACGCTTGACAGTTTTAAATTTGTAACCATGAGTGTCTTCTGTAACTTGTATACCCGACCTAGAGAGATGTTTGCTTAGCAATTTACCATATTGCATTCACTCCCTTACTAGACAAGAACATAACCCAATGACCTGGGGAAGAAAACAGTTTTCATAAGCTTGGGGAAAAAGAAAATTCCTTTATCTTGAAGTGGGTATCTGTAGAGTTTTCATAATTCTGTGTGTTGCATCTTCTAGATTCTTTTTTCAACTCAAAAGCAATTAGCCATTCCTGCGTATAAGTTGATCCAGGCATCCAGCTGGTGTGAGATTCCTGCTTAAGCACATTTCTCTTAGACATATATTGGCTAAAGATTGGTTCCTTATAAAGAGAAAAAATGGAAGTCAAGATGAATCTGAGCTAACCATAAATAATTCTGGCAGTTATGTTGGTTGCTCAATCTGGTACATCTTTTCAGTCCTTGAACTTATATTGGTGTCAAAATTGATGTTGTGTTTAAAACTTGGATCATTCTTATAGGACAAGTATATGCATGTTTGCAGATTGTTTACTGACCCTGAAAATTTTGTGATTGCGTTCTCTTTACAAAGGATCTAATACATTTTTGCTTCAATGTGGGCTATTATTAACATTGAACTGTGATTTTATGACAGAACTTCTTTTACCAAACTTACCGAGATTCCATTTTGTTCTGATGTGTATAATAATTGTTTTCTTTTTCGTAATTGACCTTTTAGTTTATTGCGGTTGCTGCTCATGCCCCTGAATCTTCATATCACAAGATTGGTGCCCCCCTTACTGGAAGAGGTTTGATTCAGATATGGTGTCTATTAAATTTCAGTGTTAAAGAGGAAAATGTGCCTTCTCAGGTGAAAAAAATACCCAAAAAAAATCTAAGTCAATCAACTCAACCGCAGAAGCGAAGAGGGAGACCAAGAAAAACACCAGTATCCGAGTCTGAAGATAGTTTAGATATTAACAGCCAACATGTCGAAGCTGCTGCTGTTCAATTCGTTGATGATTTATCAGAAATGGTTCCTACTAATGAACTATTTGCCAAGAGATACTCCGTTAGAAAACGGAAAAGTTCCGGCCTAGTGGTGTCTGCAGAGGCAAATCAAAATTCTAGTGACAGTGAAACAATAGAGGTCAAGTCACCTCAACCAAAGAAGGCTAGAGGGAGACCGAAAAAGAAGCCCAGAGATGAACCTGAAGACCAATATGTGCAAGCTCTTGCTGTACAATCCCCTGAAAATTCATCCAGTCTGACTCGTAAAAACAAGATTTTGGGGACTATCAATGGACAAGTTGCCGTAAGGGAATCTGTTAAAAATCAAAAAGACTCTGGCCAAGTAGTGACTGCACAATCAAATCAAAATCCTAGTAGTACTGAAATAATAGAGGTCAAGTCACTTAAACCGAAGAAAGCACGAGGGAGACTTAAACAGAATGACCAGAGATGTACCTGAAGGCCAATATATGCAAGCTCTTGCTGTTCAAACGTCCAGTCTGATTCCTATAAATGAGGTTTCTGGGACTATCCAAGAACAAGTTGTCAAAAGGGGATCTGCTAGAAAGCAAAAAGGCTCCAGCCAAGTAATTACTGCAGAGCCAAAACAAAATCCTAGTAACAATGAAACAGAAGAGGTAAAGTCACGTCAACCAAAGAAGACACAAGGGAGACCTAAAAAAATGCCCAGAGATGAACCTGAAAACCAATACGTGCAAGCTCTTGCTGTTCAATTCCCTGAAAATATGCTTCCTACAAACGAGGTTTCTGAGACTATCCATGAACGAGTTGCCAAAAAGGAATCTCACAGAAAGCAAAAAAGCTCCAGAGTAGGAGTGACAGAAAATTCAGCATTAACAGCGTCAACACCTAGAATATTTAGAAACAACGATTGGAGAAGAGCTAATTTTCATCAAAATGATCTTCCTTTATTAACAAAAGATGAAAACAGTGAATCTTCCCTTGTGAACCTTGAGGTGTCCTCAAGCTGTGGAGAAGACCTCGTTGGGCAGCTAAGTGAGAATATTACTAGGAATGGTCCCTTCGAAATGAGTCCTGCTAGAAGCTCTACTCCTAAGGATGTTGTTTTGCCAAGAGCTGTGTTGTGTTTAGCTCACAATGGAAAGGTTGCGTGGGATGTAAAGTGGCGGCCCTCTGATTCTTATGATGCTAAATCTAAGCATAGAATGGGATATCTCGCTGTCTTGCTAGGAAATGGAGCTCTTGAAGTGTGAGATATCTGTATCTCTTGTTATATCTTTTTTATTATTAATATGTGGGTAAATATAATTAAATCGATCTAATTTTTTCTCATCCCTTGGTTCCCCCTTGATTTATTCTCCTTTTTATTCAAGTTATTCTTAATATCAGATATTAATTGCATAACACTAATATTCATAGATTGCTCATGCCTTTGTTTAAACATATGGGGATAGTGCATATTGTTATGACAGGATCTCACTTCTCAAATGCAGTTGGGAGGTTCCTTCACCTCATGCGGTTAGAGTTATTTATTCTGCTTCGCAAAAGGAGGGTACTGATCCTCGCTTTGTTAAATTAGATCCAGTCTTCAGATGCTCCATGCTGAAATGCGGTGATAGACAGAGGTAATAGATATTCGAATGTTTCTCATAAACATATTTATTTCTTAAATTTTGGAGGGCGTGATAATATCCACCACTCTGTTGTGCAAAATTTGTACATATTGACAATTGATGAATTCCGATAGAATCTTTTCCCTAAGTTGCGTAAAACAGTGTCATGAAGAACATTTCATGAACAAATTGAAATAAACTATACTTTCTTTCTTATTGCTGTCTACAGCCATCAGGAGTAAAAGCTTCCATCACCAAAGTTTGAGTTAAGCAAGTGTAAATGTGTAAGATTCCAAAATATTGGTATATGATCCAATTCCAGTATGAAAGATGCTTTAAATAGCAGGCTTTCAGAAGATGGATGAACTGGAGAAAATTATTTTGAACTTGAAGAAATATATGTAAACTTGTATGTTTAGAGTAGATGACAATTTATGATTTTCACCTCGTCTTGAAATGTAAATCTGCAATATTGTTGAGATTTACATTACCAAGTGATTGTATGGTGTGACTAGATTTGTGCCCCAACTGCTGTGACTAGATTGATGTTTAACTAATTTACTATTTGGACATGTTCCAAACTCATGATTATATTTGCTCCAATTTTACTTCACTCTTATATGATAGTTATGTAGTTTCAACTATCCAAGTGTATTAAATATTTTAGCCTTCCGTATAATTCTATGATCCAGAGGTGTTCCTTTATTCATGTTATGAACATTTTGCAGAGCCTGGATTTATACTTACCCTTGACTGAGCAGATCTTGTCAAATTCATGTGAACTATTATTCTAGCATTTTAAATTTTTGAGTAACTTAATTATATTAAATATCTTGCTTATTTGTTGCCGCGGTTTTGTTACGCAGCATGCCTCTAACAGTGGAGTGGTCAACATCACCTGCACATGATCTTATTCTGGCTGGATGTCATGATGGAGTGGTAATATTCGCATTAAGTGGTTTACATTTCTCCATTCTCTTTATGACCTTTTATATTTTCTGATAGCATTTCAACAGTCGACATAAAAAAAATTAATCTTTTGAATCAACATCACCTAATGTGAGGAAGGTAAGGCATGGACCCAAACCATCTTACCAAAGAACTCCGTAGATTTGGTACAGGATAACATAAAAACCATAATTCTCGTTCTCCCTACTTAATCATCGTATGGATGAGAAGAGGATTACATTCTTCATATATATCATCTTAACTTCTATCCTAGTTAAAAATGTTCAACAGTAGTGCTTGCATTATGCTCCCTCTCTTCTTTTGGGTGGTTGGGTGTGGTGGAAAAATGAACTGATGATCTTGAATATTTTACTTTTATTTGTGCCAAATGTTAAGTGTACAAAACAGTTAATTCCTCATTTGTTGTTCTGAGTATATCCTTGGTTCCAGAACTGAAATGTACCATACATTCAGGTTGCGTTGTGGAAGTTCTCAGCCAATGTTTCTCCTAAAGGTATTTGACATCATGCGTTATTTCTGTATTTTAGATGCTTCCTTTCTCAGGATATGGTTCTAGCCTTGGTGCTTTATAAAATAATGTGCAACTGTAAGCAGTGTGTTGATGTATCTGAGTTGTAAGCACAGTAGTCAAAGGAGATTATTTCTCTTCACTGATTACATGATTTAAACTAGTTGTCCAGTTGAGCATTATATTGTACTTTTTGGTATGCAGACACAAGACCGTTATTGTGCTTCAGTGCAGATACAGTTCCTATAAGAGCACTTGCGTGGGCACCAATTCAAAGGTCAGTGATGCTATATTTTATCAGACTTGTGCTGAATGCAGACAAAATAAATTAATTACAATATAGAGAAAATAAAAACTGTTGAAAGAAAAAAAGAGGCATTTTAGAATCAAAATAAGAGCATGCGTTGTCTTCTTTATACCATGGCCCCTGAAGGAGGGATAAATAACCAACATGGAGCTGCTCAAGTTGAAAATAGAGTACAGCCCATAGTAGCTCTGTACAATCATTACTCGAGGGGAATGCTGCATCAGCTGCTAATAAGTAATAACTATCCTTTAATCAAATAAAGGAAAGGATTGAGATCATAGAGGAATTTAAATTGATAAAACTTGTGCAGGCCAGATTCTAAATGTGGCATTAGCATACTGGAATACTAATATTTGTGTTACAACCGAGATTATGAGTAGATGAAAATATGAATAGGTGTCTCCTAATCAAAATATTGATGAAACTACGCTTGGTGTACTTATTTAGTAAAGAGCATGGATACTTCACTGAATAATCAAATCAGAAATAGCTAGTTTCTGACATTGATTGTTCTGTCACAATTTCTCACCAGCATACAGTTATATGGTTACACAGATCTTCACCCATGATCATGTATACCCAAACTTCAGAACGTGCAACCAGAAAGAACCTAACTAACTGAACCTACACATATAATGCAAAAAATACTGGGTAATATCACGATTCATGAATAACATAACATCATGTTGACATGAAATCTTACAAAAATGTTGAAAGAAATGATAAGTTATTACTGACGTTGCTTCAACTCGTTGAGATGCAAACTCTACTAGAACTGGCTTATATTATGTGATATCTTTACATTATTACAGCACACATAGTCCGATTCCTGGTTTCGTTCCTTTTATTTGGTGCTTTCTTTTGGTTTTTTCCGGTTGTTATTTAAGAATCAAGATGGAAACTTAAAACAGATGAGTGGGGATTTCAGAAAGGAGGAAGAACAAATGAAAGAAGATATTTGTTTGCACGATTATTTGAATCCTTACTCTGATAAGATGTTTTAGTTACCTGTTTTTGACTGAGCATTGAGAAACAAGGAGGGAGAGGGGCTTTATCCTTAATTAGACTTGGCATCTTGTTAGTTGCCGTGGTGGCTTTGTTGTTCTCTAAGAATAACAACTCTACTAGATAGATAAATGTGTTTTTTGCATAATTAACAAATAATTTAAATTGTGCTTGGTGCTTATATTTTTATATTCCAATGTATGAAATCCTATGTTGAATTCCTTTCCTGGATGGAATAGCAATACAAAGGCTTTGAAGTACCTGCAAAGAGTTTGAATATTGTTTCCTTTCAGTAAATGTTGCAGATAAACCATTGTAAAATTTCTTGTCCAAGTCTGGAAGCTTACACTATTAATAAAGTTTTGGACTGACTGACATGAATGAGAAAGATCATTTATCTTCATACGGGGTTGAGTATCCAACCCCCCCTCCTCCTTTTTCATTTTTTCCCTTTTTTTGTCAATCAAAGGTTTACACTTTTGTCTTTTGAAATCTGTTATAGAAAGTTTGCAAAACGCTAAAAAATATATAACTATCTTATTAAAACTTCTCTCTTTCTACTTTCCTTTTTCATTTCATTTTGGTGATTGACTTATCCCCAATCTTTTTGTTAAAATTTACAGTGATCCTGAGAGTGCAAATGTTTTTGTTACTGGTGGACATAAAGGCCTAAAGTTTTGGGACATGCGGTAAGAATGATGAGTTGCTTAATATCAGAACTCTGTTATTTATTTATTTTTCTGGAAAGGGCTTGCTTATGCAATGTTGAACTGACGGTGTTAAAAGCAGTTTACTGATTCAAATAGGAATTGGCGGGTGTATTACTGTCTTCAATTCTTGATTATCTTCTAAGTTTTGAGAATTAAACTATCAATACGCTTCATATGTTTTCTCCTTTTTCATTGCTTGCAGTGATCCATTCCACCCCCTGTGGGACCTTAATCCAGTTCAGAGGGTCATATGTAGCTTGGATTGGCTTCCAGATCCAAGGTACTATTAACCTGCATCAGCTTCTCGCACATAACAATTACCTCTTTGATATTTCTTCCTTCCTCAACGTGTCATTGTTTATGTTTCTAGATGTATTATCGTCTCATATGACGATGGAACAATAAGGATTCTCAGCTTGTCAAAGGCTGCGTATGATGTCCCTGTTACTGGAAAACCTTTTGTTGGGACACAACAACAGGGCTTGCACAGTTATTATTGTTCGTCTCATACAATATGGAGTATTCAAGTTTCGCGACTAACAGGTATCTTCCTTACTGGATTGTTCGTTTGTATTAGTTGCAGTATTTGTAAAGATTGATGATGTGCATATATTGGGGCACTTCATTACAATCCAGGCAGTTTGCTACAGTTACATGGAAGACTTTGTGCTTTCATTTGAAAATCTCTTGGTACCTTTTTCTCTGATTTTTCTTTCATCATATTTTATCTGAACTTTCCTTCATTGTATTTTGTTTTCCTGCTAGTCGGAATATCTACATTGATTGGAAATACCTCTATATCAAGTGATTTTCATGTGAATTCAAGTGAATTTATGTCCGTAACAGTTTTTACCAAAAAAAGAAGAAGAAAACATCAATGGAAGCATAATTCTTAATCATTTACTTATTGGTAGAATGGTAGTGATGCAGGAACCCGCGAAACACAGTTTGGATCAATACAGAAAAGGCTTTGTAAGCCCACCCAAAAATCCTAAAAGTAGAATTTTAGAATTTAGTTTATTTTGATTTGTAATTTTAGTAGTTACCATATTAGGGTCATAGTTTGTTTAGGAAATTTTTAATAGGTACTTGTATAAGCCGAACCCTGTAATTTCCAATCTTGCAACTAGCCCCCTAATTTTGGTGGTTTATCTATTTAAGTCGTGGCCTTTAATGAAAAAGGTGTATGTGAACGCAAAACTTGATAATTTTATGCATAAGTAGAAATCAACAAGAAGCTTATGGGTTCCATCAGTCACATACCACAATGCAACTTTTCAAACTGTGGGCCAATTTTACAGATAAGAAAAAGAAAGTTAATAATAATCATGTAGGCTCTTCGATCCTATGTTTCCTATAGGTTCATTGCTGGGTCTTGGCGAAAATTGGATGTTGAAGATTTTCATGGAGAGCATGAACTAAAGATTTTATTAATTATATGCACAGTTTGGAAAACTTCTTCTGTTGGTATGGCTTGACTGACAAGAGGAATTAGTTCTTATATGAATATATGATATTCCTAGTCATGCCCCAAACTTGATTCCTTCGAGTTCTTTTCAGCGGAGCTGCTGAAGAGAACTTGCATGCAATCCTGCGAAACATGGTTAGAGCAATAAAAGGGCTTTGGAATCCCATGCCAAAGAATAGAACTAGTAGAATTTTCTAAAATTTAATTTGATGCAACTTATTTTGATTTATAATTTCAATAGTTATATTAAAACTATAGTTGGTTTAGGAAAGTTTTAATAGGTTATTATATATAAATACATAATTCGCTTTTTGAAAGACAGAATTAATACAAGAATTTTTTAAGTATATTGATTGTGTAATTTCCTTCTCTTCTTTCCCAATTATTTCATAAAGTCAACACCAGTTCTAAGCCTTAAATCCCCTCCCCATCACGTAAGTTTCATGTTTCATGTGTTCGCTATTCTGGATAACTTTTACATGTTTGATGTTGCCTTGAAATCTGAGATGGCAAGAGTCTCTTTTGCAGTTTAAATGTACAATACTAAGAGAATCATGTACTTCAATTTTGAGATTGTTATGCTTTTTAGTTGTTTGTTTATTCATTTTGCATTTTCAGTAGTAGCCATTTGTTTAATCTATCCGACAACCCTTAATATTCACGCTTGAAATTTGTGTTATTTCAGGTAGTTAGAATGTTAACTCAAGTGACTTGACTATAAATTAAGCATTGTGCCCACATAAAATGTCTATTTTTTCTTTGGCATACACAAGGTTTACAGTTGGGTCATGAGTGACACCCATTTAGGGGATAGCGTAAGAACAGCATGGATTAGTTTTCGGATTCGACTTTTATGGTCAAATTAACCATTACTAGAGTTAATAATATTCATATTTATTTTAAATTTTCAATTAACATTGGGATTAGTAAATAATATGTACTTTCTTATGGTCATAGTACCTCTGCCTATATTTGTAACAATTAATGATTCTAAAAATGGGGAATTTGACCTTAAAAGTCAAATGATGGCATTTAATATGGAAAGGAGGTAGTACATAATACTGCACTCTTCATGTTAAACAAAGTATTTCCAATCATGTGTAGATGGTCTTATGACTTATGAGATGTTGTTCTCCCCAAGTATGGTGCAATATGGTACTTAGATGTTGCATTTAAGTTTTTAGTCTGGCATAACAGATTGTCTTAAATTTCAGGCATGGTTGCATATTGTAGTGCAGATGGTACTGTTCTCCGTTTCCAGGTGTGTGTTCTTTATCTCTTGCTGAGAATATTTTTTTTTTGATTTTCATGCATATGCTCTTTCAAACTTGTGAACTTGTGAAGGGATGTTCTAAAGTGGAATTCAACTATATAAAATATTGTACTACCTTATGTGTTCATGAGCTCATTCAACAGGAAATTAGTCTGGACCAACCACATTTTTGCAATGACTTTGAAGGATTATTGGAGGATATTTTAACTAAATACTCCAAAGTTTTCATCATGAAATCATGATAATACTCTCTTGATCTGTGATGATACAACAGTAGTCTTGCACCATTACGTAACGTGTGTCTGTAAATGCTTCGTATTCAGCATATAGTCCCTTAATATTTTCTTCAAAACTAGTTGTAAGCTTAATTCTTTTGAAATTAAATAAGAATATTTTTGGCCATGTAGCACATGTCATTCCATCAAGGAATCTGCTCACCTTTGTAGTTGGACCCCTTGCAGCTGATTTTAGTAAATGGTTTTGAGGTTGACCAAATAATCTAGCATTGGAATTTATGTAATGTCTTCCTCTCCCCCAATTTAACCAAATAACCTCCTACATTTTAACCAAACATAAACGGCTAAATACTTGTACCATATATCTGGATAACCTGATTGTGTTAGCATTGTAATCAGCTTACAACTAGAGCAGTGGAAAAAGACCCTTTGCGAAATCGTGCCCCACATTTTCTCTGCGGCTCACTAACCGAGAAAGAATCCACTCTTACGGTGTACACCCCATTTCCTGATGTTCCATTTCCCATGAAGAAGTCGCTAAACGAGTGGGCTAATGCTCCAAGAACTATACGTGGATTTTTGTCGGTATCAAATCAGGAGAAAAGAGCAAAGGAGGAAATGGCTAAAGGTCAAACATCAAATCAACAACCTCTCGGTAAGATTTGATATATATTATTACAAATGTTTACTTGAAATAATTTTTTTTGCCTTTTCTAGCATAAGAATGATATTTTTCCAACATGATTAGGCCAAATTATCAAGCCGCTCGACTCATATATGAAAATCCCTTCAAGTTGACTTTAGTTACATGTCAGCCACTGTTTCTTGTCGGAGTATACATCATACTCTCGCACTGTTTTAATTAAACTTCTCACCTTGAGAAAGTAGTTGAAGAAACTGTATCCAAACAAAAGGCAATTGCCTATCTAATTATCCATTTTGTTGCAGCTCTGTGTTATGGTGATGATCCAGGAATTGATTCTGGATCTGAAGACATGATGGCGGCAGAAAAGAGCAAGAAAGCATCAAAAAGTAAGACGAGTAGTAAGAAGCAGCCAAAGGCTGATCAATCATTGGTTTGTAGAGCTGATGATCCCGAGCCAGTACGGAGGGAAGACAATGAGAAGGTTGATATTGGGGATGAAATTGAACTTCCACCTCCGAAGATGATTGCAATGCATAGAGTAAGATGGAATATGAACAAGGGTAGCGAGAGATGGCTGTGCTATGGAGGAGCTAGTGGAATTTTACGATGTCAGGAGATTAATCCGTCTGGTCCTTGATATGAAAAAATGTACAGATTAATTGATAATGTTATGGTTACTCGGGGGTGTTTATATGTTGATTGTTTGTATTGATCTTCAAAATTTGGCATTATTATCATTTATTCGAAGCATATATATATATATCTGATGCAAAAAGTGGTATACGTGTTGCAAATTATCGTTGAACAGAAACCTAATTTACAATTGGAATTAAGTTGAACAGTTTCTTGTATGGGAGGGACTTCATGATCATGAAGCAAAACTACACAGAAAAGTGTTGTCGAATGGGGACCAGCTAATTAAGTCTGGAAAAAGTCCCCTAGGCCCTATCCAGTAAATAACAGGAATGCATGGTGAAAGAAGCGTCTGGGTTTTCTTGTGCATATATATATATTTAGTATCCCATGACCGTTATTTTAATTATTGCTTAAACCTCCAGAACATTGAACCTGGAGGAGGTTAGGTTAGGTTGTGTTTTATCAGGATGAACTGAAGGATATATAAAATCAAAAAACACGATGGTATGGTGGGGTGGGGAGGGGACCCACTACCATTGGTTGGTATCGTGTGTTATACAGGAGGAACAGTGGACAAGTGATCTCCGGCTGACTGGCGTGTTAACCCTCTCTCTATTATTAGTGTTACGTACCTAGCTTCAACTAAATATTTTAGTAAAATTAGTACTTTATGTTGCACGTACTGTATTATAACAATAAGTAAGTCAGTTTTAAAGATAATTTAGGCATAATAATTTTTTTATTTATGAAAATAAATAATGTATGAATTTGAAGATCCATATTTGAAGCCACCAAATTCTCACTCACTCACTCTCTCTTAATTAGATTTGCTTGCTCCTCGGTCAAAATCTTGCTAGAGATATAGGAGGTAAGCCGTTGCAGTATGACATAAGCACAAAACTAATCCGCTACATATCTCTCTAGATCTCCCTCTCCCCCCTTGGCTTCCCCTTATAAATTACTGCTAAATATACTACCTACGTACGTACTCTCATTAATTAACTAGTTTAGTCAGCTATATATGAAGAACTCAATACTGTTAGTACTGTTGTTCATTTTCTTCAATCTAGCTCTAATCGATCCTTCGTTGATCAGTGCTTCAACTGACAATGAAAGAAAGGTACGTACCTACCTCCATTCCTTCTTAATTAATTCGTATCTTATTAAATTATTTTAATTAATTCATTGTACAAGTGAGTGCTTTCTTCTCCATCTATTCTTAACACTTGATATACTAACTAGGTATATATTGATCAACTTACATATATAAAATTTGTACGTATTAATTTATATATTGCATATATATATATATATATATATATATATATATATATATATATATATATATGACGTACGTACATACGGACAACGTAACAGCCCTACATAGTTTATATGGGAGAGCTGCCGGAATGGCGGACGGAATCGGTGGTGGATGACCACTACAACCTTCTTCTAGAGGCAATTGAAGAGTGAGTATGTATATATAATTACTAATTAAAATATCCTTCTTCTCATTTACATTACTCGATCGTACGTATATTTAAATATAAACAGGCATGCATGCATGCATGCATGCATGCATGAGAGTAAGGCGGTCGATCAAAATCTCTCCACCTTTCAGCTTTTGTTGATGCATGGTTAATTTTGTCAGCGAGAGGATAGCTAGAGAATCCAGGGTGTATAGTTATGGGAAGAGTTTTGACGGATTTGTGGCAAGGCTATTGCCTCATGAAGCAGACAGACTATCAAGTAAGTGACAAAAATAAAAATAAAAATAATTAGTAAATTAATTAATTAATGAGATTTAATTAGTTAGTCCTTTTATCTACAATTAATTAATTCAGGACTTTTATTTTCTCATGATATTGCAGAGAAAGATAGAGTTGTGTCGGTATTTCCTAACACAGTGCAAAAACTTCTGACTACAAGATCATGGGATTTTCTGGGGATGCCCGAGGCCACCACTAAAAGGAACCTTAAAATCGAAAGCAATATTATTGTTGGCCTCTTAGATACAGGTTAATTACATATGTAGATATTAAACTGTAGGAATATTAATTAAATGTGCAATTAGGTAATTACTAATATTTTTTTTGCATATTTTGTTTTTCAATTTTTCTTCTTTCTAGGAGTTTATATGGAATCGCCCAGCTTTAATGATAAAGGCTTTGGGCCTCCACCATCCAAATGGAAGGGCAAATGTGCCAAGACTACTTCCAACTTCACTGGCTGCAACAAGTAATTCTCTCTCTCTCTCTCTCTCTCTCTCTCTCTCTCTCAAAAGCAAATTAGAAAAATTCTCTAACAGTACATTACTTCTATTCGTTTCTAGAAAAAAGAGTTTTTATTTATGATGTTTGATATGACATTAATGAAAAAGTGAATATATAACATAAGTCCTGGTTGGTACACATTTAAACTTATATATATATATATATATATATATATATACACACCCAAAAAAAAGATTTCAAATGCGTTTTTCAATTATTACACATTTAAACTTAGGTTTTCAAAAAAATAAAATAAGATATCAATTTCATAAATACTCCCTCCACTCCACAAAAATAGTTATTAAATATACAAATATTAAGGATATCTCTTTGTTCCATATATATATATATATATATATATATATATATATATATATATATATATATATATATATATATATATAGTGTGGTATATATGATTTTAAAATTCAAATGACAAACTTAAAGATATTGTGTGATTTTATACTACGTGTTATCAATAAAAAGTGAACCCTTTTTTTGAAACAAATAAATTATCAAATGTTTTTTTGTGAAATAAAAAAAAATAGACGAGTGTTAATTATTTTGAACGAGTGGATGGTTCTAAAAATTAAGGTCCTGAATATACATATCATCGTGTAATTGAATTGGGTGGGAGTGGAAGTACTGGTAGTGGGAGTCTAATCCTAAACAGTAATTACTTATTAATTTTACATGCACGTATATACACGCACGCAGCAAAGTGATAGGTGCACAATACTTCAACCTGGGTAATGGGGCTAATGGCTTCGCCGAAAACCCGAGTCCCCTCGACGACAACGGGCACGGGAGCCATACTGCCTCCACGGCGGCCGGTGTATACGTCAAGGGAGCAAACTTGTACGGTTTAGGCAAAGGCACCGCGCGCGGCGGAGTGCCGTCAGCACGCATAGCAGAATATAAAGTATGTTGGGACATGGGTTGCGAGGATATGGACCTCTTGGCTGGATTTGATGCAGCTATTGCTGATGGGGTTGATGTATTATCAGTCTCCATTGGAGGCCCACCCAGACGCTTCTTTGAAGATCCAATAGCTATTGGAGCTTTCCATGCCATGAAGAGGGGAATTGTTACGGCTTGTGCAGCAGGAAACTTTGGGCCTGGCACATTTACCATTCAGAATGCAGCGCCCTGGATTACTACGGTTGCTGCTACTAGTTTAGATAGGCAGTTTCAGACGGATGTTAAGTTGGGTAACGGCATCAAATTTACTGTAAGTTGTACTTATTTCCTTTGCTATCTCTACCTTTACTTCTATCGATCATATACATATATATATATATATATAAATTATATATGATCCGTAAACACGAATTAAAAATGAGGCTCTATCTTGAATTCAGATTCTTAACATCGTTATATTTAAATAACCACAATTTAAAAATGAGTCTCTGTCTTAAATTCTTAAGAGCGTTATATTTAAATTCATCCACAAAGGTGTTGACTAAAATAGATATTGTGGATTGATGTAGGGCTCATTTAGTTTGTATAAACTTTGATATTTTGTTGGTCGGTAGGGAATTTCAATCAACACATATTCTCCCAAGAAACAATTGTACCCTCTAACCAGTGGAGCAAAAGCAACTAATATTAGCCAAGGAGAATACCAGGGAAATGGCAGGTATGTAAGATTATTTGTTGCCGTTGAGTTATTTGGCAAAGTGAATATATATATATATATATATATATATATATATATATCAAAAAATAAATTTTTTATTCAAAACCATAATGTATTATAATGTGCATGTCAATGTAAATAATTATGTCAATATTTGGACAAAAAAAGTAGAAATCTAATTTCGAGAGGAGGGAGTATTATATATTGATTAGCTTGATATCAAAAGTGTTAATACCATACAGACAGTTGAACCTTGTGGGTATAATTAAATTATTTCATATTTACATACAGTGCATGCCAATCTGGGACATTGATGGAGAGTAAAGTGAAGGGAAAGATAGTGTATTGTCTAGGAATTGGGGCGCAGGATTCCACCATCAATGATTATAAGGGTATTGGAACCATAATGGCGGCTGATAATTCTGCTGAACTAATCCCCTATACCTTTCTTATACCGGCGACTATCGTCGATGCAAAAGCCGGTAAAAAGATCGGTCAATATATCAACTCCACCAAGTACGTAATTAATTTCCCATCTTCAATCACAATTATTACTTTTGTGTGTGTGTGTGTGTATATATATATATATATAGAGAGAGAGAGAGAGGGAGAGAGTTGTCAGTCGAACTAACATTTGTGATGAATGATTTCCAAGAATGCCAAAGGGAATAATATACAAGTCCAAAGGTGTTAAAATAAATAACGCCCCTTTCATTGCATCCTTCTCAGCCAGAGGACCTCAATTAATCTCACTCAACATCCTCAAGGTATCTAATATATGATCTCTCTACATATTATTTTGAGACTCTTGATAACGTCGGAACAAAGCTGACAACAATTATACATTTAACTATATTTTTCCAATTATTTTACCTATAAGCTATTGAAGCGAAGCCACACTTATAGCAGTCAATATCATTTTGGTTCCACCTTTTTTTTATTCATATAAAACATATCATGAAATTAATTAACTGAATGTCCATGCAATATTATACAGCCAGACATTGCTGCACCAGGCTTGAGCATATTAGCTGCCTATTCACCATTGGCAAGTCTGTCCGGGTACCAAGGTGACAAACGGTTTGTGAAATATAACATAATATCAGGTACGTCAATGGCTACCCCTCATGTTGCCGGCGCTATGGCTTATGTTAAGTCCTTCCACCCCACTTGGTCCCCTGCTGCAATCAAATCCGCTCTCATGACAACTGGTAAGAAATAAACCCCAACTAATTCAAGACTATTTTTACTGTGTTCATACCAATAGTTATGTTATCGACTTTTACCACTATATCAAAAGCGTTTGTTCATGGCTCTTCAACTCAAATATGGCTTTTCAGCAACACCTATGAAGATCAAACCAAAGGAGGCCGAATTGGCCACAGGATCAGGCCAAATAAACCCAATAAAGGCATTGCACCCTGGCCTGATATACGACTTGAACATGGGCTCCTATGTTCGTTTTCTCTGCAAAGAAGGCTACAACAGCACGACCATTCGCCTACTAACTGGTGGTAGAAAGCTATACAACTGCTCGAGCTTGCCTACTAGAGGATTCGACGGCCTCAATTATCCGTCCATGCATATCCAGCTTACCAAACCAAAGTCCAACAACTTTTCAGCAGTTTTCTTTCGGACTGTGACCAATGTTGGACATGCAAAATCCGAGTACAAGGCCGAAGTAGAGGCACCAAAGGGCGTTTCTATTACGGTTACTCCAAAAACCTTGACATTCCAGAAGTCAAACCAAAGAAGATCTTTCAAAGTTAAGGTTTCTGGAAAATTTATAGAAGATGAGTCCTGGGTGTTATCAGCATCACTAGTATGGAGCAGCGACTCTTCGCACACCGTAAAGACTCCTATTCTGATTTGTAAATCAATTGATGATCAGGACAATTAATTGTTGCAATTGATTATATGACACCTTTTTAGATTCTATTTAATCAAATCATGATTAGGCCATTTAACTTGAGCACACTAGGAAGATATGTTATCAAGTGTCCACGTATTATTTTAGATATTTTTGTGCAGCTGGCTTACAATCCATTGTTATCTCCACTGGTATGCATTGAAGACGGAACAGAAAAAACATATCTTAAAATCAAAAATAAAAACTGCCTACAAATTTTTCTAAGAATATATTTGTGAAGTGACACAGACACCCCGATCGAGAAAAGGTATAGGCTTTTATATCAGCCAGGGAAATCAAACAACATAAACCTGCTGTGTTGTAGCGTATGGACAAATGAATGAAATAAAGGCCGGCCGCAGAAGCCAATTTAATCAGAAATCCTAATAATAGCATTAATGAGATATTTGTATATGCATACAGACGAAGGAGACAGTAGCATGGACCCGGATGTAAGAAGAGAAAATAAATCTCTGTAAATACATGCAAAAGAACAGCTAGAAACAAGATACATGCCTAATACCCTTCCTTTTTCATTCCTATTTACAATAAACGTTCTCACCCTCTTTAACACCCTACAAAATGGTAATAAACATTACATTTTCAAAATATACCGTTTCAATTCATCTCGAAGTACATACACTGTATAAGGAGTTAAAAGAGAGAAGAACAATATTCTCGCAGAATAAACATATCCTCAATGTTCAAAAACTCGTTGCATTAAAACCTATATATGTACCTGCAAGTCATTTGAAAAATCCTCTCAACCTGAAACCGTACGTCTCAAAGATTTGCAACCACAGACAGGATAGTGCATGTTTCTTACTATCCTCAAACATTCAAGAGCCGAAAGGAGCTGGAATGTAACACTCCCTTCCCGAAAAGGAAAGGGAGGTCACGTGCAAAGCACAACAAACCTCAAAAATAAGAAAACAGAGCACTAACAACCTCAAAATATTAATAGTGTTATCTATCAATGAAGTACTAATTACAATTCTCCAACTAGAGTCAAAATAATCAAAACTTAAAAATCGAAACAACCTAGATCGATGGTCAAAGATAACTCTCTCATCACACTAGCCCTGAAACACCCCTGCAAACCTGCCGGAAGAAAAACACAGCATGAGCCAATTGCCCAGTACGGATACAGATATACAAAAGATATACAACTGATATACGAAAACAGTTGAGACAAATTACTGAAAAAGCCTCAAGTGCAAGTACGAACGAAAATATAATATCCAAGGATCTGAATGGAATATATATGAATCAACATAATTGATGAAACCAATAAAAGGATAAAGAAATAGCAAACTGAAGTAACTAACTCAATGACTTGAACTGAACAAAAACCAACAAAACTAATTCAATAAAATAATAGGCTGAAACAAACGGCTGGAGTTATTTCATACCGAATGAGCTCAGAAATATACCTTGCCACACAGACAAGTCAAACTAATGCCACACAGGCAAGTCAAATGATGCCACATAGGCAACCAAAATAATGCCACACAGGCACATCAAAACAATGCCACACAGGCAAGTCAAAATATATAATGCCACACAGGCAATCACACATTGGACCGCGAATCCAAATGTATGCAAATCGGATAGGTGTGTTTGACACAACATTACCAATCCGCAGAACAGAAAACTAGGGTTAACCCATACGCCTCCCACAACAAAACACCAAATGGCCCACTTACTCCGGAGCTCAAAACGGAGACGCCGTGGACTAATCACACCGCCACGGAGAGTGTCATGCCTCTCGTGCCAAGACGACATGCCTGTGGTACCCCCACAGGTGGTTATAGCTCAGGTATACCCTACGGTATGTTCTAATAAAAATACCATGTCACAACACATGCGACATAATACCAATAAAAGGGTTCTATATGTACATGTTGAACCAAATCAAATTATGGTCACAAGGTCTCAAAAGAAGGTAACAACATGTACCGCTCTACAATTATCAAAAATAAATATTAAACATGATATCCTAATTCAAAGAGTACAAATACGAGTCCAGTGTGTCAACTCCAAAATGAAACAAATATATGAATTTCACAAGAAACAATTATGTGAAATAATAACAGCATTTGAAACGAGGAACAAAACGAATAAATCAAATTTAACAAAAGTATCGCTGAAAAGTACGGAATCCGTACCTGATACTTTCAAACCATTTATAGCACACTCCACCAAATCTTACCTTCAATTGCCAACGATATCAAATATGAAACGTCATTCACAACCTAAACATATTCACCTCAAATTAAAATAATCCAAACTAATAATTTCTAAAATAATTCATAATCTATTTAATATGCATTTAATCACCGCCTTATATCAATTTTTAATACTCCAAAATTTATATTCCAAGAATAACTCGTTAAATTCTCTCCGCTCGATCTAATAATAAAATAAAATTTTATTACAAATCTAACCATTACTAACATAATATTAATTAATTTTATTAAATAATTTTTTTATTTTTTATTTTTTTTTTAACAAATAAACGAATTCGATTTGAATTAATATACAAAACTTTCGGTATAATTTCTCAATATAACATAATAATTAGTTATTTATTAAGCTAGTATACTAACTTATCACCCCAGTGCCCCCACTGTCATCCAAAATCAGATTGATAAGAAGCAACATATCTAAGTTTACATTTTGCTCATTATAATACTCATAATTCATATAAAGACATGCTTATCTCATTATTCACACAATATGAATATGTGACATCCTTTTGCAATCCAATTATTATATGTACACTATCATGTGATTAAACTTACAGACAATAACTAGGAAAATAACAATTACTCACCGAAAAAAGAATGGCAATCGAAGTACTCTGTTGTTCTCCTGCGCCGCCACACTGCTCCGTTTTTTTTTCCTTCGCGTCATACTTATTATGGGTAAATTTAGGGTTTACTTATTTATTCACTTAAAAATAAATTTTATTAGTTAATATATGTATTAACTCTCCAACTATTAATAGGATTTTAAAATTACACAACTATAAATTAGGACTCACTTAGTTTTAAAGCCCAATTTTACCAATTTGATTTATCCATCATTTATTAATATTTATTAACCCGCATAAATTAAATAACTAATTTGACCCAAATAAATGACAAAGTCCAATTAATATGTTTTAAAATAAAATTAATTTTTATTATTTAATATATTTTTTTTCGGGTATTACATTACATACCCCTTAAAAGGGATTCCGTCCCCGGAATCAAAAGAATGAATGTACCTAATTATCAATAGATGCGGATACTCCGCTCGAATAGACTCTTCTATCTCTCAAGTAGCTTCCCGCTCCGAATGATTTTACCACAAGACTTTAACAAAAGGAATTATCTTTCTCAATTTAATTTAATCAGTTATTTAATTATCTATTAAAAGAATTTAATTTTCCAAACAAAACAAGGAAGAAAAGAGGGAAACAAAATCATTTACCTTTTCCAATTTAAACACAATTGTATAAAATAAAAAAAATCAATTAATATTTAATTTTAAAAAAATATGGGTTATTTCATGGAAGCAGTGTAAAACAAGCAGAAACTAATCTTTATAACTTGCTTGAACCTTAATAGGACACGAAACTGACGATAATGCAAGTTCTTCAGCTTTGTGAGTTCCTTCCTCCTCTTCCTAGCCTCTGCTAGCTGCAGCAGCCAAATTTATTAGCTTCTTGCTCGGGCAGACAACCGACTCTTGATTTACTTCTAATGAACCATTTATAACATTACCAGCTGCAGCAGAAACATCTTTAGGATCACCAGAATAGGCATTTCAGCATGGCTTAAGGTAAAATCCTCTCGAGTTTCCTCAACTTCAACCCTTACTAGTTACTACCTTGGACTGCACAAAAAAAACATTACAAAAGACAGAAACTGTTGTAACGTGAAACGTATCTTCAGTGTAAATATTATTTACCTGTGCTTTTTAGCTTTCATTAATTTGTGCTCTTCATAGAATCATACTCTTTCATAACCAACTCCTTTTCCTTCTCTCAAAATTTTCAACGAAGTGAGAGTTTTAGTAAAGGCTGAGATGGTAAGAAGTTCAAGGAGATATTCCTAGGTAACCATAAGCTCTGTGCATAAATAAGACTAACCTAGAATACTATTCCCCATCTTCCACCAAAGTAACCCAGATTGAATGAAATATTAATAAAAAAGAAATGTACTTACCTTCTTTTAATTCTCATTCTCCCATGCTAGCTAGATCAGGCGCAGCTTTTCTAGTTAGCTCCTCATAAAGGGCCTTAATAAATAAAAGTTAAAATAGAAGGCTCTGGCGATGAAATAAAAACAACTTTCAAACACGGCGCTCTCTCACTTCATAGAGTTCAGATACTACTAATTTAGAGAAATGAATCAAATAAAAGAATTTTATAGTAGCTAAATCACAAGCATTTTCTAGCTGCAAATACTTAATCGTATTATAAACATGTCCACACAAATTATACAATCACCAAGGAGATATCCCACCAAGCACATTATCCAGGATAGTAGGGTGGAAGTATATAAATTATGGAGTTATACCTACCTCTTCCTTGTACTATCTTGAAGGCTCAATGCCGAGTCATTTGTATTAGACTGATAAGACAATTTTATAATGTGTTTACACAGAAAAACTAAGCAAGGAGAATGATGTGACTTCCATGATGCACGTTACTAAGTTGCTAACACTCGCACAAAGTTACTTTCTCATGTAAGGAGTCAGAGAAGATCCCCTACCTATGCTTAAAACTCTTAGAGGCCCCATATCAAATGTGTCGAGTTATTGAGGGAAGTTGTGTGCTAGCTTTAGCTAGGCCAATGTGTTTCTTCAGCTGGAAAACATGGAATGTGGGGTGTACTCTTGAAGTACTGGGCAACTACAACTTGTAGGCCACTTTACCTACTTTCTCCATTATCTTGTAGGGTCCATAAAATTGGGAGATAATTTCATATTTCTTCTCATTTACACTGAAGCCTGCCTATAGGGTTGGAGCTTTAATTAAGTAGACCCAGGGCCGGCCCTGAGTTTTTTAGGGCCTAAAACGAAAAAAAAATAAATTGGGCCCTTTGTGAATTGCTATTAAGATAGTTATAAAAAACACTATAAATTTTCTCTAAACAAAAGAATATAAATACGAAAGAATACCAAATATAATAACAGACTTTTTCAATATTTTCAAAGCATCATTCAAAACACTAAAAAATGGAGAAAAGGGGCCCTAAAAATTTTTGGGCCTAAAGCCCGGGCACCTTGGGCTTTAGCCCAGGGCCGGTACTGAGTAGACCAACTTATCAATTTCAAAGTCTCTTTCTATTCTTTTTTTATCAGCATATGTCTTCATTCTGTTCAGTGCCTTTTCTAGGTTTTCCTTGAGAATGCTGAAGCTGCTACTCTTGCATCATTTCTTCCACTGTAGCTATGTTAGTCTTGCTGGTTGCTGCTATGTTTAATTAAATGTAGTGGTTCATGCCCATATAGAACTTGATAGGGGGTAGTTTTGAGAGCTATGCGATAGGTAGTATTATACCACCATTCCGCAATGGGAAGCCATGCACTCCACTTTTTAGGAACTTGACTGCACATACACCTCGAGTATTGTTCTAGACATTGGTTAACTCTCTCTGTACAACCATCACTCTGAGGGTGATAAGAGGTGCTTGTATGCAACCTTGTACCAGCTATTTTGAATAGGGCCTGCCAAAAGTCACTTGGGAAAAAGGGGTCTCTATCACTTACTATGAAACTAGGAATTCCATGTAATTTGAAAATTTGTTCAAAGAATAACTGGGCCAACCCCTTGGCTGTTATTGGATGGCTGATTGGTAAAAAGTGTGAATACCCTGCTGCACCTATGTGTTACTACCCAAATAATATCATTTCCTTAGGAGTTTGGCAGTCTTGTTATGAAATCCATCGCGATGTCTCTCCACGGAATGGTAGGAATAGAGAGGCTGCAACAATTCTGGGGACTAGTGTTTAGAGCTTTGACAGACTTGATTTATACTTAGAAATCGAACTAGCGATATCTTCCTTTATTCCCTTCCAATAGAAATGTCGTTCAACCCTTTTTAGGGTAGTCTTTGAACCTGAATGTCCTCCAACCCTTTTCTCATTCAGTTCCTCAAAAAATTGTCTCCTTAAGTCCCCCCTTGGAACCAATCACCCATTTGCCACTGTACTTCAGAAGTCCTTGCTCTAACTCCCGCTCATTTGGCCCCATTTTTATGACTGCTAACTTAATGATAGTTTGGGCTATGTCCGCATCATTCTCGTAACAAGGACATGGTTCTGTTGTCAAATTTCATTTGTATTGGCCCCAACTGTTTCAAACAACTGGTCCCCAAAATGACATCCCATTGTGAGAGAGGAAGAATCCATAGAGGTGTATTGAAGGAGTGTTGTCCAAATTGCCAAGTGAAGGTAGGATACTAAGTTTTGCTCCATATTTTTTGTCCATTTGGGAGAGTAATGCTTATGGGACTTTTGGTTTGGATGTCAAATAACTGCAGCTACAAAGCAATTCCATGGAGGTTAAGATATAATTCAAAAGAGAATGGGGGATTGGAAAAGAATGTAAGGGAGAAGATCCATGTAACTCATAAACGAGTAAAGGGTTTTCTGGATACAAGATGATATTTATAATACGCTCTCTTCTCTTTGCCAACTACCACTGGATTTCTAATTATTAACACTACTAATACCCCTAACAAAAACTATGTTGATGTGACATACTTATGCAAAGTGTTTGTTTTTGCATATCATGGTTTCCCTTAATCCAATTTCTCAGTCCCCTCTGGAAATATATTGAAAGCAATATGAATACCAATTTCAGGTCATAGTTTTGACTATCAGATAGTTGGTCTACCTGTAAAAACATTCTTATTTTCGGAAACCCACTTATCCCATGTTTTGTACTATTGGACTAAATTGTAGTAGGGCTTAACCTAGCCAGCCATTTTTTTCAACTCATTTTACGAGTCTATTATTACTGGCAAAGGTGATTTTTTTCGAAAAAACAGATGCACAAAAAAATTGATAGTTTTTTTAGGGAAAGGAACTCCCATTGCATAGACATATCTACTCTCAATTATCCTTTTCTTTCTTTTCAAAGATTACCCTCAACTTCAACCCCTTTTGTACATTACCCAAACCACTTTTATTGGGATTGTATTTACTCCTCTACTTTTGCTATGATCTGAGTTGTAACTCCAGTTTCTTGTATGTCCTGTCGTGTATACCTCTAACTCTGTGCCTTTTCATGACACTTTTCACTCATAAATATATTTACACACACACACACACCTATTTTGTCTAAATATTTATAGAATACAAAATAATAATACTAATAATAAAATAATTATTTTATTATTATTTACTTATTTTGTCTAAATACCCTCAATTCCAGAAGTACACAGTGAATGATAAAAGAGGTGCAAGGAAATAAAGCATAAAAATAAAACATACAAGGAAATAAAATATCAAGGACCACATAACATTCATTTACTGCCATACAAGGAAATAAAGCATAAAACCAAAGAAAATCCCGTCGCAAAGATGATGAATCACGGCAATAAAATAATAACAATAGTTCCTCTTTGGTATTGCTGATTTTCATCTTTCTCTTCGCGTTTTGTGAGTTAGGGTTAATGATGAAGTGAGAGGCAATCACTAATTTAAAAAAAAATGCTCTCTCTTCTACTTAGATTCCTCATTTTTTTTCTTTTATTGTTCAACTTCAAACCAACCCCATCACAAGGCAAAAGTGACAAAGCACAAATACAGCTATATAACTACTCCATTTGCCTAAGAATTAAACTTGTATATTGAGAAATGCTCGACCTAGTTTCATCATTCATCAATAATGACCATGAGACCTTTTTGGAAGGACATTAATTGCTCATTAATATTGCCAGAGAGCAGCAAATGGAATGGGTATTTACTCAAACTTTTGTAATTGGAAAACTAGATGAATTTCCCATGAGCATATTTATAAAAATATGTATCAAATTATTTATAGAAATGGCAAAGAAAATACAATAGATAGGAATTGTCATAGTTCACAGTAGATAACTGAAATGCTAAGACAGGGCCCCTGATCATCTAGTTAGTAAGATTCTAAAGATATAAAGAGATTTCTGATGATGTCAGGTCGCCATTACTGTTGAAGGGGTGAAGGACAAGCTGTGGGTGAAACAAGACCATCTATTCGCCTGTAGGCTGATGGTGTGTGGGTGGGTGGGGTTCTAGGCGATAGGCTAGTGAACTCCAAGGCCTGGAACCTCAGCTCTGCAGGATAGTCAGCGATGCAACCAATTCTCGGGCCAGCGCCTGTTGACCATTTCAAGGTGAGTTGATGCCCTAACTGGTATGATTTTGCAGCCTTCTTGGAACTGATTCTTTGCAGTATTGCTATCTTGGGCACCTCAGCTTTCGGACTCCGAAGACCACCAGAGAGAGTCCTTCTGTAATTGTTTTTGGCTTCAGAAGGAGAAACTTCAGTTTCCACATGCAACATTAATTTATCCTCTATATTGGGAATATCAGGTTGGTGGGAATCTGGGATTGTTAGAACTTCAGCTGCACTCCCGTTTAATTTACTGTCATCAAAATTCTCATAATCTTCATTTGCCTTCCGTATCTGATAACAAGGGAAATGCCATTAGATAGAGGTAGATGATACATTAATGATAAGACAAAAGGCGGTAGAGTGTAGTTCTCAATTTTGATAAATTAAAGATATGAAAAACTTATCCATTTTGTTTGTTCAATAACTTCTCCATTTTGAGACAAACTACTTCGCAGTAGTTCAAAAAGTTTGTCTGTCTGGTTGCTCCCAAGTCCCAGATCTTAAATAATTCCAACTTACTTAAACTGCATTTTCTGAGATGGCAATACTCGCAAAATTTGAATTAAATCAATATGAAAAACCGAACAATCACTTACTTCAACTTCGTCAAGGTTGACTCCATTATCGTTAAGAAATGATAAAAAGCTGTCAAGTCTTTCATCAGTTGGGCGGTAATGTCCACTGTATGGCGAGATAGACTGGAAATAAATAAAAGGGAAAAATGCAATTAAATAATACAAGGTAGAGAAAAGGAATATTTAACAAAAACTACGTTCAGGCATGTAATTGCAGGTGGTGATGTACGCAATGTTTTGTGCTCTTACTGGGGGAAAAGCAAAAGTATACACAATGGCATCATATAATTAGTTTCAACTTCATGTTATTTGTGTCTACTCAACTTTGTGACAAAGCATTTTCCTAAAATTTGATCAATAGTATAAAGTAAATCCTCCTTTGACAGCAGTTGATTATAGTCTAGTTTTCGCTCTTTACTAGAACAATACAACTAAGAGGAGCTTGTGACTTAAACCTGTAAACACAAGCATGCTCACTAATACTAATACTTGTAATGTGGTGGTGCTAGAATGAACTAGCATCCATATCATTAGGCATCAGTAAGTCTAGCGATACTTTTTCTTTCTTTTATTATGGGTTAGTCAATCCTTGAACATTATAAATAAATGAATAAAGGAAGGAGACAAAGTTAAGGCGCACATTATAAATGAAATGAGGACATTAAGGTATTCAAAACCTGAAACCTGATTACATAAAAACAGAGGACAGGAAATCAAAAATAGCTACAGACTTGGGAAACCACTTGATAATGACCCCCTGTGGGTCTGAGATTTAAATTAGATGAGAGGAGTATTTACATTATATTAAAGATAAGATATTGGAAAATGAACATCTTCACTGTACCTTAAGTGTTCCATTCTCTACCACAAGCCTTCCAGCAGCTAAAGTAGCCCCTCCAGCGAGGAAGCTTGAATGATGAAAAACTCCTTTCTTTTTCTGGATGTAACAAGATAATAAGTTTGAAATAAATATGATAATAAAAATAAAAAAACTATAAATTACAAACATGAAGTTACAGTTTTTTTAAATCTCACCTCACCAGCATAGAGCCTCTTAGAAGTGCTCATTACAAATATCCATTTTGCCCCTGGCAATCCCTTGTTTGTATCTAGAAAATTTCCAGTTTGTTGCTGCTTTATTTTGCCTTCAACAACGACATATTCATAGTTCTCCCTCTCTTGCTGAGTATTGCAAAGATCCAAAGATGGACCAAAAAACACAAGAAGTGAATAATAATTGCCAGAACTGGAGGTGACAATTGAGTCATTACTATACAACACAATTAGCAATCAAGTTTCATTTTAGAACTTCAGCATAACTTAGTAATGAGTGCACATACAGTTCCAAGGTATTTAATGCATTGTTGCCGAAGCTTTGATCTAGGGCATTTAGGAAGATCTACCTCTTTGCCATCTCCAATATCCAACCTGCAAGAAATAGAAATTAAAAATTGTTTTCAGCATTCCATTGTTTCTATATACTAGGAGGATGCAGCATTGGAACTTGTATTGTTCCTCTTACAAAGCTGAAAAGGAATATAAAAGCAATAGAAAATGCTTCATGGATTCCTTTCATTTGTGGGACTGTTGCAATATTCCATTTGCATGTACTAGTCCTATAAAACCATGGCATTTCATTACGTTGTAATCATTTTGCAGCATATGTATACTATAATGACCAGCAACTACAAGGTGACATTATGGGGAACAGTGGTTCTGCAAATAAGCTACATTACCTTATTGCCAAGTAGAACTGGCAATTTAGATTGAGAACCATTAATTAACTAAAACCACTTGGTTTTATTGAGTTGGTTAACTAGTTTTTATGTTATGGGTTCGTTTGGTTTTGGACCCATATTATGAATTAAAAATATGGATCGAAACTAGTTTAACTAGTTTTGAACCATGTTAATCAACAATAAAGAAGAGCCAAGTGATGTGGGTCAATTTTAGAGAGAGACACAGAGGAAGTAATTTATATAAATGATCATTATATAAATTACTATCACTATCAGTACTATATATATATACATGCCTACTATTGGTAAATTAATAAGAATAACTTGATGTATATGCATTCCACAATATATATATATATATATATATATATATATATATATATATATATATATATTGCTCTTATTATAATTCTTAAGAAAATATTCCCTCCGTTGCAAAAAAAAAATGTAGTTTAGATTTAAATAATTAATTTGAAAAACTCTAATAAAGGTATCAATATTTTTTTTCATTTTAATTAATATAAAAATTATTAATGTAAATTATTTTGAATATGCTTCTAATAAGAAAATTTTAATTTTTTTAATACTTAATCTAATCACATCAATGTTAAACTTTTTAAACTTGGCTTTAAAAATTAAAATGAGACTTTCTTTGTATAACAGAGAGTAATATTTTTACAAATTTCATTTTTTATTTTCACAATTCTATTTTATATGAACATGAAAATTCTTTATTATAAAATTAATTTTATTGCACACACTAGTCGCACAACTTAAATAAAACATTGATAATTCTTGTAAAGACTACGCTGTCGTTTCATATTGTAACAAAAAGCATTAGAAATAATATATGTATATAATTTTGTTTTAGTTCTGTTGTTTACATTTTCACGTAAAAAGTATTAGTATATTATTATCAATGTTTTATTAATCTATATTAGAAAGATAATATATTAGAAAAATTAGAGAGAGATAATTAATTAAAGGAAGATGGAAAAAGAGAAAGTACATAATCTCAAAAAATAAACTATGGGTCAACCTATATTAAAACTATAATCATTTGGGTTCAAACTATACAAACCATATTAAAAATGAATAATGTGGTTTTAGTTCTAATTTGGACCCATAACCATTTTATGTATACCAAAACCAAACCAAACCAAACCAAACCCATATTTTGTCAGGTCTATTGCCAAGTGACATGGACACAAACAAGGTAACCAACAAAATTGTAGATAATTTTATTGAAATTATTACACTAATACAAGTAAACTCAACCTTAATTAATGAATAAATATGAGGGGTAACATACTTGCATATCCTTGATGCAGCATGAACGTGACACTCTTTAAAGCAAAAGCAATATTAAAGCATTAATGCGGTTTAAATTTTCCAGTCTGAGCTGATTTAAATCTAAAAGTCATATTCTTTGAACAGATTAATTTTTATGAAGAGATGCCTAACATGGACAAAGGGCAAGCTACTAGAGGTTTATGAAACTATATTTAAGCCATTAAAATTTTGATTTATTTTCTCAAGTCCCGCGAAGTTTATATAATTTAGATAATTACCTTTAAATGTTTTTTTAATTCAATTAAGTCCTAGCTAAAAGAAAATTGTGACTTCAATTATAATTTGATTGGAATTATATAAATTTTAAAAGTTAACAATGTTCAAAATTCCAGGGCACATTATGTCCCTGCCCTCTCGGAAAATAACTCTTGCTTCGCCCTGTTCAGTGTTCAGGAATACAATTAACAAAGTGAGAAAATAAGCCTTTTCTTACCAGTAGAAAAAGGGCTGACCAGCTTCAGCTTTGCACCACTCCTCATAATACAAATGCAAGCAATGTCCATAACGGTGTCGTGGATCAATCTACACAATAAATATATGGATGAGGACAGACAAATCCTAGTGCTAAAAGTCATAGTAGTATAAATATCTGGTTAGTATGAAGTTAAATGCATGGTAAGTTAGTCAATTGACCACTACAGTACTGACATGCACATAGAGATCACCCATGGTCTGCGTCTCGACAATGTATTGATCAATTAATTAACCAAAGTTAACTTCATGTTAACTAACTCTCGTAGTATAAAAGTGTGCAATTAATAGAAAATAGCAAAGGACACGGAAAAAATAAGAAAGATTACAGCTTCGATCCAATGTTGTAAAGCCAATTTTTGTGCTTTGGCATCTTTTGACAAACCCTTGCCCACCTGCCCAAACAGTTAAATAATAACATATTATAGCCGTTTTTTTCTAAAAATAATATACGAGGAAAAAAAAACAAATGAAATGAAATGGCCACGGCAACCCAAAAATATCTGTTTTTTTTTTGTTTTTTTCCCCTCATATTGACACCAAAATAAATAAATAAATAAGGTCATACCTTAGAAGCATTCAAGGAGACTCGATTCCATCTTGAAGCAGCTGTCTCTGGTTTCAAGAAATTGAAGAACGAAATTGTACTGCGATTCAATCGAGCAAAATCGATCGCTTGCCACCTTCAAATTTACAATTTAAAAAAATGATTATAACCACCGTCAATATTTCTCACTGTTTTAACACCCTAACCATATACTCCCTCGGTTCTTGTCCCAAGTTGAAATCTCATTTAACATTTTTACCCATCTTGTGTGGGACTCATTTCAGTATAATTTATTTGATAGATTTCACCCAATTACTAGTTCTAGTTTTGAAAAGCTAATAACTATTAGAAAATAGTTACAGAAAAAAATAAGAATATGTATTCTAATCTATATAATCCAAATAGAAGTTTGGAAAAAGATAAGTACCAGAGTTCCTCAACAACAACAGCAGAATCTGCTAACAAACGCCGGGTGCGGTAACCCCTATAAAACTTCTGAACCTTCATGGCCGCAGAAGAAGTCGACTTAGAGCCATCACATTTGACCGGAGTCTGGAACACGTTATTTTCCGGCAACTCGGGGGAGCGGATTAGGGAACCGTCGTTGCCGAAGTAAGAAGATAATGGTGGCCTGTCGGAGTTGTGATCGAAGTTCGGGACGGTCCGCGTTTCGACTTCCATTTGAGTTTACAAACCCCGGAAGGGAAAGGGAACGGCGACAGTAATTTAGAGTAGAGAGAGAGAGGTCGTTGGGAGTGTGTATTTATTTCCCGGTTAACTAGCTGACTGGCCTATCAGTTTTAACACACTCGCTTGGTCTACAATAGAATTGTGGTTGTTATTAAATTCAATAGTAATTCATCCGACTAAAAATATAAATACTTTTATTATTTTTAAAATATAATTAATTTAATTTTTTATATTATTTTTTCTTTTTAATCTTATATTTTCTATTTCAAAGTAAGCGTACACAATGTTGTTATGATATTTCATATAAATCTCATATTAGATAAATTTAAAAATATAAATAAACTAATAAATATGATGGAGTCTCACCATAATAGATTAATTTTTTTTAGGTAAAGAGGTGACAGAGATTACTAGCCACAAAAGGCTTAATAAAATTATTATTATTATTATTATTATTATTATTATGTCCAGTTGACTTTTAATAAAAACAAAGGGATACATAAACAATAATAATAATTACAACATGCAGTATCTTTTAATTTCCTATTATTACTTCACTTGTTAGAAATGCAATGGATGGTAGTTAAGAACGGAAGTGATCAGCATGAAGTTTATTTATTTTTGGATAAGTTAGTCGATTAATTAATAGAGAGTGCTAATACGCAGATAAAATTCTCAATATTCTATTGGTCAATTGATCAACTTATCAAAAAATAAATTTTATATTAACCAGATCGGTTCAAAACTTAGCGACCAATGAAATGCTCAATGGATGGGACATGGGAGTCGGATGCAAGTTTTGGATTAAGCCTGCCTGGTTATTTAAGAAGCTTTGTTGCTTGTCTGTATTTGAATTGACAAGTTTGGTCACATGGATACTTATTACTAATAAGGTTGGTAGTATTTAACAACAAAAAAATCTAAAATAATTAAATCATCGTGTTCATTGTTCATAAACCTACTCAATATTTCCCTTTTTGTTTATTATTTCCACACTTTATTTTGCTTACACAAAGCAACATTTAATGGCACATTTTTTAAGCAATAATTAAGACTCTTTTGAAATGTATATGCAAGTTTGAAATTAATCGATACAAGAGTCCATAGGTCGGTCTTTTTTGTGGGTGAAAATTGAAGGTAGGTAAGTGTCATTAATATAAGTCTTTCAGTAATTATTTAGTTTTTCATTTATTTTAAATATAAAAAAAATTGGTACCATTAATTAAAACACTCTTTTGGGGGAGGGGATTTGATCCCACATTTTTTTGTTATGCAAACAATTGGTAATACATACACCGCCAAAAAACAGATTAAGAAATGTAAATTAACACTCTGTTTGATTGATCAAAACAGTTATAAAATCTCAATACCACTATTCTCAAATTTATTTAAAAAAATGAAAGAGAAATAAAATGGTATTTAATATAAGGATAATATGAAAAATTAAATCATTAACACTTTCTTGAAATCTATAAACAATAATTAAAAAAAATCACTATCTAAAACGACAAAAAAGAAAGAAAAAAAGAGAGGGAGTATAATACTAACAAAGTATAATGAGACAGTTTTAGGAGTGATTATCAATAAGAAAGGGAGGAGGGAGGAGGGAGGAGGGAGGAGGTGCTTGAACGAAAAATTCGAACTACTGCGCGGTCCAAGCAAACTGTTCTGGCGTGTATTGCATACTGGTAACTGGTTGCATGGGAGTCCAAATTTATTACTTCCTCCGTCCCAAATTAATTGCTCAGTTTTGACTTTTTAAAGTCAAATTGACCATTTTTAAAATTAATTTTTTACTATTTTTGCTAAAATATAGGTGAAGAGATTATAACCAAAAGAAAGTATATACAATTTATTACTAATCCTAATTTTTATAATTTTAGAAATATATTTATATATGCTTAATTATTAATTCTAAAAATAATTCATTTGACTTTAAAAAGTCAAAACTGAGCAGTTAATTTGGGACGGAGGGAGTAGTTTTTATTTTTATCGCGTTTCATTTTAATTTCCATTTTATATACTAGTAATACTTAGGGGCTGTTTGTTTAGAGCTGAATGAAGCTGAATTTGAATGGCTGAATCGGTCAGTGTGTTTGTTTTGGTATGAATGACTGAATCGGTAAGATAGAGAAGCTGAATGGCTAAGTCAGATTTTTTGAGTTGAATGGCTGAATGAGCAGCTGAATGAAGTAAAAAAAATTAAAAAAAATTAAAAAAAAATATTAACTATTATATTAAGTAATATTAAATAAATTTACAATAATTTTGAATTTTTTTAGATGGGATAAAATAATAAAGTTTTTTCATTCAGATATTTCAGATATGTCAATTATCAATCAATTTTTTTCATTCAGATTCAAATTCAGCTCATTCAGATTCAGATTTATTCAGTTTTTATCAAACACTCCTCTAGTCTACACACTCATGCACATCATAATTTCTTCAAATAATTAATTATTAATTTAAAATTGAAGAGAAATTAAAAGTAGGGATTTAATTAATTAATTTATTTATTTATTTATTTATTTTTATCGATATCCTATTACACAGCTCACCCAAAACTAAACCGTTTTCCCTCCTCTCCTTTAACCCTTGTTTAATTATTTATTTTTATGTTTATAATTGATTTTATTAACAGATAAAAATTATTTGGGAAGTAAGTATATGTATGTATATGAAAATTCATATTTTTCACAAGTCTCTGAAAATCCCTTTGAGAAGAATACTAGTAGTGGAGTCAAACCGCTGATTGTGTAAATACTTAGACAAGACCGCTGACCATACAGAGTCAAACCGATGGTTGGACTGAACAGTGCTTTTTTTTTTTAAAGGACATGAGAAAAAATTGAATAGCTTATTCATTCCTGTTATAAAACCTTAGCAAAGTATAATAATATACTTATAATTGTTCTAATAAAGTTTAAAGAGAAGTAAGAGAGAAAGATAGAAATAAAACTTCAGAAAAAATTTTCTTGTTGTGAATTCTATCTCTCTCTTTCTTCATGATCAATCCTTATTTATAGGAAAGGAGAGGAGGATGAGGACAATAAAAGAGGGAACAAGGAGAGGGAACTAAAGGGATAAAGGGGAGTCACGGGGAGGAAGGAAAGCAGAAGAAGCAAGTGTTCCCTCATAAGGAGGGAATCTCCATGTGCATTATAACACTTCTCCCTGATTCCCTACGATAGAAGATTATGTCTCATTAAAAACTTATTAAGAAAACCCAGTGGAAAAAAAATTAACGAAGGAAAAAAGAGTACATATCTTTTACATAAATATTCTTTTAATTGACTGTCTCATTAAAACCTTGTTAGGAAAAACACATTGGATAAAAACCGTGACTAAGGAAAAAAGAGTACAGTCTTCCCCTCAAAAGGAATTCATTACTACTTAATGAAATGTTGTCATAAGTCGTTCAGTCGACACATTCCGATCTTTTTCTTAAGTTACTTTGCATATGGTAGCAACTTTGTGAATAAGTCGGCTAGATTATCACATGATCGAATTTAATGCACATCTATATCACCCTTCTTTTGTAGCTCATGTGTGAAGAAGAATTTAGGTCAAATATGCTTTGTTCTATCTCCCTTTGATGTATCCTCCTCTAAGTTGAGCAATGCATGTAGCGTTATCCTTATACATAATTTTAGGAATGTCTTTGATTGATGGTAATCCACATGACTTGTGAATATGCTGAATAATTGATCTCAACCAAACACACTCTCTACTTGCTTTATGTATAGCGAGAATCTCTGAGTGATTTGAAGATGTAGCTATCATGGTTTGCTTTGTGGATTTCCAGGATATAGCCTTGTCACAATATGTAAATACATAACCTGTTTGTGATCTTCCATTGTGTGGATCTGATAAATATCCTGCATCGGCATATCCAGCCAATCGCGACGTTGAATTTCTTGGATAAAATAACCCAAGATCTATACTTCCATTGAGGTATCTCAAAATGTGTTTGATCCCATCCCAATGTCTCTTAGTCGGAGAAGAACTTAATCTTTCTAACAAGTTGACAGAAAAAGTAATACCAGGTCGTGTAAAGTTTGTAAGATACATAAGAGCACCTATTGCACTTAGGTATGAAACTTCAGGTCCAAGAACTTCTTCCATTGTACTTAAGTATGGAACTTTGGGTCTAAGAACTTCTTCCATTGCACTTAAGTATGGAACTTCAGGTTCAAGAACTTCTTCCATTGCTCTTAGGTATGGAACTTCAGGTCCAAGAACTTCTTCCCCGTTTTCTAGAAATCGAAATGGATCTTTATCTACTTCTAAAGATCGAACAACCATCGGGGTAGTCAAAAGATGAGCTTTATCCATATGAAAATGACTGATAATCTTTTCAGCATATGTGTATTGATGAGCAAAAATTCTAGATGCTAAATGCTCCACTTGTATTCTCAAACAGAATTTTATCTTTCCAAGATCTTTCATTTCAAATTCATCTTTTAAATAAGTAGTAGTTCTTGTGAGTTCTTCAGGACTACCTACAAAATTCAAATCATCCACATATACAACAATGATAGAAAATTCATATGTGATTTCTTAATAAAAACACATGGACATACATGATCATTTATATATCCATCTTTTATTAAATAATCACTAAGTCGATTATACCACATATGACCAGACTATTTCAATCTATATAATGAGCGTTGAAACTCGATTGAATATATGTGACGGGGCTTTTATGATTCAGCCATTTTCAATCCTTCAGGGATTCTCATGTAAATCTCACTTCAAGTGAGTCATATAGGTATGCTGTTACAACATCCATCAGACGTGTTTCCAAACCTTCCATGGTTGTCATATCTATCAGAAAGCGAAAAGTGACTCCATCCATTACGTACTGGAGAGTCTGTATCCTGATAATCAATACCAGATTTTTGTGAGAACCCTTGAGCTACAAATCGGGCTTTATATCTCACAATTTCATTTTTCTCATTTCGCTTTCGTATAAATACCCATTTGTTTCCAACCAGGATTACACCCAGCGGTGTTTGGACTACTGGTCCAAATACTTCTCTTTTCAATAGAGATTTTATTTTCAACCTGGGATTACACCCTACGGTGTTTGAACTACTAGGTCCAAATACTTCTCTTTTCAATAGAGATTGTAGCTCAGTTTGAATAGCATCTTTATATTTTGGTCAATCTTTTCTTTTCGACATTCTTCCACGTTTTGTGGTTCAGGATCCGTGTCAGGAATCAAAGTAATATCTTATGATATAAAGAAAGCAAATATATCGTCAATCATGACTTTGCTTCGATCTTATATTTTCTCATCATGTACATAATTTATTGAGATCTCTTGGTGTTCAGCTCTTATCCCTTCAATGAGATTTTGAACCTCTCCTGGGGCTATTCCACTCTTGGAATATGTGTTGCTTCTAGAGCAGTTTGTACCTCTACTGGGGTTATTCCTACTCTTGGAATATGTGCTGCTTCTGGAGCAGGTATTCCTTCTGGGATTCTCTTATTTGCTTTTGATTTTCGTGGTACAGTGTCTTTTGCACCAACTTGTCTTCCACACTTCTGGTGTGGTTTAGATTCTTCTATTACCTTATTTTTCAATTCTTCAGGAATTAATTTTTAATAGGTATTTCTATCTCTGCTGGAGTATTCACTGCAGATGTATATGACTTTATCATTTTCTAGCATCGTTAAATGCATCTGGCATTTGATTTGCAATATTTTATAAACAAATAATTCTTTGAACTTCAATTTCACATTATCTTATACGAGGATCAAGTGAATTTAAATCTGATGCATTCCATGATATGTCAGAGGGTTTTTTTATTTAAAACTTTCCCTCCTTCTAATGGTGGAAAAAACAAATTCATCAAAATGACAATCTACATAACATGCAGTAAAAAAATATCTCCAGTTAAAGGCTCAAGATATCTGATAATAGAAGGAGAATCAAAACCAACATAAATACATATTCTTCGTTGGGCTTCCATCTTAGTTATTTGTGGAGGTGCAATTAATTGAAGTATCTATTAAAACCATGAAATATCGAAATGGACCAGACAATGGGGTGAATAGGTCCACAAATATTTCCTTGAATTCTCTCTAGAAATTTTGGGGCTTCTTTATAAACTTTTACTGGTGATGGTCGAACAATTAATTTTCCTCGAGAACACGCAGTACAAGAAAATTCACTAGTAGGAAAAATCTTCTTATTTTTTTTTGAAAGGATCACCAAAAGAATTTTCAATAATACGACACATCATAGAAGTATTTGGATGATCGAGTCTTTCATGACAAAGCATAAAGGATTTGGGATCTATGATTTTTGAAATCATAAGAGTATGAGACTCAATTGCTCTAATTTTCATAGTATATAATCCAGAAGAAATTTAATGAAGTTTTTCTAGGATATTCTATTTTTCAGAAATAGTAGAACTGACGAGAAGATCTTCATTAAAGATGGTCTGACACGTGTAAAAACATAAATAAGAAAAGTTATATTTCATATATAATTTTATTCATGATAAACACATACCACGTATAGAATGAAAACTAATAATATTATACATGCAGGATGTTTAATTAAAACAAAAATTAAACGATATCACAAAAGATACTTTCAGAAGGTTCAGTAATATCAACAACCTTTTCCTCATTGTGGGTCATTGGTGGATCATCAACAATATTCAATTGATGAGTAACAAAGTTTGTTTCTTCCTCCATTACTTTGTTCTTTTGAGACTCCTGGAATAAATCAACCAGATGCCTCGGCGTACGACAAGGTACGCGACCAATGACCATTCATTCCACACCTAAAAAAAACAATCTGGTTTGTTCTTTATCTGTGTTGTATTTTCTTTATTTTTACCCGACTCAAACACTTGCCACTTCTGGTGGCCTGAATTGTCGCGGTTCTGGAATTTGTTGTTATGATAGCCTCGTTTATTCTATCGTCCCCAAAGCTTCTTTTTATATGACCATCTATTGTCACGTTTATTCTGCTGGAATGACGTGCTATTAATATCTGGACAATGGGGTAGCACCCGTTGGCCGTACTTGATGGTTTTTCAATAATAATTCATTATTCTTTTCTGCAACAAGGAGGATAGACAACAAGTCACTGAATTTTATGAAATTACTATGTCTATATTGTTGTGACAGAATCATGTTGGTGGGATGAAAAGTTGAGAGCGTTTTCTCTAACATTTGGGATTGAGAAACTGGATCTCCGCACAAAGTCAAAGTAGAGGTTATTCTATAAATATTAGAACTATATTCTGTAATTGATTTATAATCTTGTAGCCTTAAATTAAGCCACTCAAATTTGGCATTAGGAGAGAACAACCAATTTTTGGTGATCAAATCTTTCCTTCAATTATGTTCATAAAGACAAAGAATTTTTTACTGTTAAATACTCGGTCTTTAATCCTTCATCAATATGGTGACGAAGAAAAATTATGGCTTTTTACATTTTGTGCCGAAGTAGCTGTATTTCCTGATTCAATGGTCTTTTCTAACTCATTTGCACTAAGGTGCAATTCTGCATCAAGTGCCCAAGCCAAATAGTTGTCTCCAGAAATTTTCAAAATAGAAAAATCTATTTTTGCCAAGTTTGCCATCATCTCAGTTGGTTATAGCTTCGTGCTGATAACGTGTTATAAAACCTTAGCAAAGTATAGTAATATACTCTTATAATTGCTCTAATAAAAGTTAAAGAGAAGTAAGAGAGAAAGATAGAAATAAAACTTCAGAGGAATTTTTCTTGTTGTGAATTCTATATCTCTCTTTCTTCAGGATCAATCCTTATTTATAGGAAAGGAGAGGAGGATGAGGACAATAAAAGAGAGAACAAGGAGAGGGAATAAAGGGATAAAGGGGAGTCACGTGGAGGAAGGAAAGCAGAAGAAGCAAGTGTTCCCTCATAAGGAGGGAATCTCCATGTGCATTATAACAATTCCCAATTTTTTCTTATGAACCACTTCCATTCTACGGTCTTGAAATTGCTAACAAGTGCTTTGGAATCATACTAAACAGGAAGCATCACATATATATTACTAATATATATATAGTCTGGTTACCAGTCCGGACTCCCGGATTTTAGTATTGTTCAGATTTATTTTTATTTTAATTTTTTTAAAAACAACTAAAAAAAGTTTAATATTTTATGGAATTAAATTTTTTTCATAATACAGTGTTTTGAGTATAATTTAGATACATATAACAAAAGGGAAAAGGGTCAAAAAAGTCCCTGATATTTACCCTGATGTCCCACTTGCACCCTAAACTAATTTTTTTTCCAAAAGTACCCTTAACGTTATATTTTTGGGTCGCTTGTGCCCCTGCCGTTAACAGAATACAAACGGTGTTAAAATCTGATGACGTGGCAGGCTTAATTATAAAATATATTTTAAATAAAACAATATATATCATTTAATCAAAACAAAAAATGCTAAAATTCAAAATAAAAAAAAAGCATAACATATTTACAAAAAAATTTTAAAACAGATTTGTTTAAAAAAACATAATTTTTAAAAAAATAGAATTTTTTTAAAAACAAACTTTTAAAAAAAACGGAACTTTTTTAAAAGCAGTTTTTTTTAAAAAAAATATAGAATTTTTTAAAAATAGCTTTTAAAAAAACAGAATTTTTGAAAAACATTTTTTTTTAAAAAAAACATAATTTTTAAAAAAATAGAATTTTTTAAAAAACAAACTTTTTAAAAAAAAATGAAAGCAGATTTTTTTAAAAAAAAATAGAATTTGTTTAAAACAACCTTTTTTAGAAAACGAAAACATATTTTTTTTTAAAAAAATAGATTTTTTTTTAAAACAAACTTTAAAAAAACGGAACTTTTTTAAAAGCAGTTTTTTTAAAAAAAATAGAATTTTTAAAAACAGCTTTTTTAAAAAAAACAAATTTTTTTAGTATTTTTAGTATTATTTTTTAATTAGTATTTTAGTACTAAAATACTAATTAAAAAAAATACTAAAATACTAAAAAAATCAAATTAAAAAAAATACTAAAATACTAACATTCTGTTTTTTTAAAAAAATCTATTTTTTTAAAAAGACTTTTTTAAAAAAAATTCTATTATACTAAAATTCTGTTTTTTTTAAAAAAACTGTTTTTAAAAGAGTTCCCTTTTTTTAAAAAAATATGTTTTGTAAAAAATTCTTTTTTTTAAAAAAATCTGCTTTTAAAAAAGTTAAGTTTTTTTTAAAAAAGTTTGTTTTTAAAAAAATTCTATTTTTTAAAAAAATCTGTTTTTTAAAAAAATTTGTTTTTTTAAAAAATTCTGTTTTTTTAAAAAAGCTGTTTTTAAAAATTCTATTTTTTTAAAAAAACTGTTTTTAAAAAAGTTCCGTTTTTTTTAAAGTTTGTTTTAAAAAAAATCTATTTTTTTATAAAAAAAATCTGTTTTCGTTTTCTAAAAAAAGGTTGTTTTTAAGCAAATTCTATTTTTTTTAAAAAAATCTGCTTTCATTTTTTTAAAAAAGTTTGTTTTTAAAAAAATTCTATTTTTTTCAAAATTATTTTTTTTGAAAAAAAATTGTTTTTAAAAATTCTGTTTTTTTTAAAAGCTATTTTTAAAAAATTCTATATTTTTTTTAAAAAAACTGCTTTTAAAAAAGTTCCGTTTTTTTTAAAAAGTTTGTTTTTAAAAAAATTCTATTTTTTTAAAAATTATGTTTTTTAAACAAATCTGTTTTAAAATTTTTTTGTAAATATGTTATGCTTTTTTTATTTTGAATTTTAGCATTTTTTGTTTTGATTAAATGATATATATTGTTTTATTTAAAATATATTTTATAATTAAGCCTGCCATAACACCGTTTGTATTCTGTTAACGGCAGTGGCACAAGCGACCCAAAAATATAACGTTAAAGGTACTTTTGGAAAAAAAATTAGTTTAGGGTGCAAGTGGGACATCGGGGTAAACATCAGGGGCTTTTTGTCCTTTTTCCCTATAACAAAATATGTCTATAGATCGCTGCTTGAATAAATTAATGAAATTAAATGCATTTCATATCTACTACACATACTACTACTACTGCTGTATTTAGTGCATGATAATGGTAGCTAGAGATATTTAATCTTCATTTTATATTTTTTTGGGGATTAAGACAAGGGTCGTGGGTAGAGATGCACAAAAGGCTTGAGGCCTGCGACCTAGCCTTGGTCTGGCCTGGGCCCGATCTGGTCAAGGCCTGGCTCGGTTAGGCCTGGCCTGGAAGACTTGAAAAGGCCATTTTTTTTAGACAAAAATATGGTCTGGCCTGCAAAAAAGTCTGGCCTGGCCTTGGGCCTGGCCTGAAGTCTGGCCTGACCTGGCATGAGACCTGGCCTGACCTGGCATGAGGCCTAGCCTGACCTGAGACCTTACATGATTTTTTATCCAATTTTTAAACTTTAAATTTATAATTATTCATCAGTAAAGTATAAAATTTTACTTATTCATTGTTGTAATTTATATATTATAGTACATTAGTTTTAATTAATACATCAATAAAATTTAAAATTTTAATTATTCATTCTTGATTTCTTGTTGATACATTTAATTAATATACATCTTCAATGAATATAACTAGTTAGTATATTTAATATTAATAATAAGTTAGTTACATAGTTGATTAAATATTAATACGAAGTGCATAATACAATTAGACATATATTTAAGAAATCAATTTATTTTATATTTCAGTTACATCTAAATTATATTTTTTTTTTATAATTTAGGATGAATATATTTATTGTTGTTCTATTCATTCAACTTATATTGGTGTGTAGTATAATGTTAAAATAAAATAAATCTCAAAAATCTTGCATCATTTTTACAAAATTTATTAATTTATATTTTATTATTTATATTTTTAATATTTAATATGTAACATTAAAAAAAGGAACCAGACCAGCCAAGACCTTGGGCCTGGTCTGACCTTGGGTCTGGCCTGGCCAGCAGGCCTAGCCAGGCCACAGCCCAGCGACCAAGGTCTGGCCTGGCCTGGAGGCCAAAAGTCAACGGTCTGACCTGGCCTGGTCAAAGCTCTAGACCTGAGAGGCCCAGGCCAGGCCAGGTCAGACCAGACCGGCCTGTTGTGCATCCCTAACCGTGGGTGTGGATGTGGATGTGGGGACACAAATATATACCAACTTTTAATTTCTTCATATAAAATTAAAATTAATTCAGGAAAGGAACGTTGATTTTTAAATTATGGTAGCTGTTTAAGCTTTGATGTGATAGATGTGACGCTGTGGCTGTGGCTCTTCTGTTCAACTGAGACTCACTAGAGCAAAAGAAAAACACAATTTTGACCAATTGTTAGAAGATGAAAAAACAAACATTAAAAATGGAGACTTTGACAAGTCCCTTTCTTTCCTTCTTTACGTCTTAATAAAATATTTTTTAAAAATAAAAATGCAACTATCCTATAATATATATATATATATATATATATATATATATACAATTAAGTGCTTGCTTGTTCATGTTTAGTATCTTAACATCATCATATATAATTTCTCACCAGATTAATTTTGTCAGATTTTACGGTGGAAATTTGAGGTTGTTTGCATTGCTTGGTACCTGATGAACGATGATGGGACTCCTCCACTAATAGATCAAAACAAGAAACATACATACATACATACTATATACTGTATGCGACTGAGGGAAGTGGTTAGCATGAAGTTTATTTTTGAGTAAATTAATTAATTGACTAATAGAGTGTTGACACGCAGACGAGACTCTATGCGTGTCAGTATTCTATTGGTCAATTGACCAACTTATTCAAAAATAAACTTCATACTAACGGATCCGCGAGTGAGTGATGCAAATAGCTAGTGGTTCCTTCATTTCTGACCATTCATTCCTTCAAGAATACATTGTGCATTAATTTCATTTGTAAATAAGAAACTGACAATTGTTTTAATTTATTTGTAAAATAAATTTATATCTTTCTTTCGTTAGTTTTTATATTTTAGAATTTTAATGATGACAATATTTTTGTATTAATTAATTTAATGAACTTATTTGTTTGTTTGGATTGATCTAATATGTTTATATATTGTTGTGGTTGTTGGCCCAAGTTGAATTTAATAAATTGTTAAGATATTTATTTACAGGAAATTCTTTTGGATTGCATGCTAATTAACAATTCTTTTGCTGAGAGTGGATAGGAGTCTCGTAATGAATTTGTTTTGAACTGCTTTGGATTAAATCCAACGTTAACAGGACAAGCTATTTAGTTTGTCTAGGATTTTATATCCTTGGTTTACCAAATTTGTTGATTTCTTTAATTGCTAAAATTATGAGGTATACCAATTGTAACTGTAATACGAGTTTTCTATTCTATCTTATGTTCATATCGGTTAATTATGTGATTTAAATCATCTGCTTTCTGCATCAGAAAAATTATCATTAATGAAAGACTAAGGGGGTGTTTGAAAAAAATTGACAGAATTTGAATCTGAATGAAAAAAAATTGTTTGATAATTGATATGGTGAAACTCTCAAGCCCTAACAATGGCGGAGAACTTCAGTGCTCTGGCGAGTCCGATCCGGCCGATGAAGAGATGAGTTGTTTTTGAACGGTCAGATCCGGCCGATGAAGATATGAGTTGTTTCTAAACGGTTAGATCTGGCCGATGAAGAGATGAAGAAGAAGACGATGAACCCCCACCCTCTGTTCGTTTGCATCTCTTTATATCTTCCGTAAAAAAACAACATGCCTAGATCAAGCTTTTAGAGGTAGGGGGATTCAAAATAGACTGATGAATGGATGACGACAGTACAAAGAGAGAGATACAGACTATGCGTATACTGTATACGTGAGAATATATGTAGTGAAAGTGATGAGAGAGATGCAAACGAACAGAGGGTGGGGGTTCAATGAAGAGGATGAGAGAGATGAACGAACATATGAGTTATAAGAAGGTAGCAGCCGTCATAAACACGTGTGTTAATTAAGAGTAAAATAGTAAAATTACATCTATTATGTAGAACGTCAACGTCAGATATAATGGGATGGAGGGACTATGTATCATTCCACAAACGCCAGACGCTAAAATTGGGGAAAAAACACCGTCTCATTAAATAAGAACCGTAATAAATTAATGTAGACAACATCCCTGCAACTGATACTAGACACAGTCCAGCTAGTAGAAGATATCCAAATCTTGTTAAATTTGTTGACACAACAATGCTCAAAAGACATCATCATCATTACTAGATAAGCTACCTGCATGAATTTCATAACCAATCAAGCAGCTTTTATAGATTCTTTTACATGGACAACACATCTATTTCTAAATTAGGTGGCCATCAAACTCAAACAAGAATTACAACTTGAACCAAATTGTCTAAAAGTAAGATCAAGTAATCAATATTCCACTCCAATATAAAACCGACAAATATCTTTTATAGCTTGTTACTAAATTTCTAACAAAAACTAAAACTAGAATCACTCCTCAGGAAAAAAAAAATAGCCTCTATCCTGGCTCCAGAAGTCTGACATCTTAACCATTTAGTCAAAAAGACTGAAGCCCATATCCTGCAGAAAAGTCGTAAAAAAAAAAAGAATTTGTAAGTAAAAAGATAAAAGGGGGATATATTGAACATCAAATAGGATGAATGAAGGTTATTCAGTCAGCTAAAAATATATACACACAAAAACAACTGAGAGTCCTATACTGAAGTATAACCCTAGTTGTAGTCAGGTCACTTCAGGAATACTATGCCCATCCCTCCTATTACCATTAGACTCTTGCAAAGAAATATCATATTACCAGCAATTTAACCCTTTTAAAACCCTACATGCCAATGGGACTGAGCAAGTTGAGTCAAAGTACAGAGAAGGCAAAAATGTAAATATATAAGATGATATTACCAAAAAGTATGTTGGTAAATAACAAATCTCTTGGTAATAGGAATGGTACTTACGTCATCTGATTCCTCTTTCTCCTCCACCTTTTCCTCTTTCTTGGCCTCAGCTGCAGCTGGAGCAGCAGCAGCACCACCACCAGGTGCAGTCACAGCAACAGCACCACCTCCGCCTGAGGGTACTGATGCCAACTTCTCTCTTCCAGATGCAATAAGCTCTGTTATATCCTTGCCCTTAACCTCCGACAAAAGAAACTCAATCCGATCATCCTCGGCTTCAGCTCCAACTGTATGACAAACACTTTGCAAGTTAAATACGCCCCAACTCATGTATAAGAAAAGAAGCAATGGAAAATATAATGCATCTAAAAATAAAACATTTTTATGATCCTCCTACGTATCACACAATAAAGAACTCAAAAGATAAACTCAATACAAGAATTCCAACGAAATATCATATGAGAAATAATTGCATAAAAAGTAAAGTGAAAATCTTAAATGCAATTCAATTTGCACTCACTGCTATACAGCAATAATGATCAACTGAAAAAGATTTTGAAAATCTTCAAAATGGCAAAATAAGCAAGAGCACATAGCTACAGCAAAAATCCCACAAGACCAAAGTTTATGGCCCTTTAGATGAAAGCTATCCAAAATCAAAACTATACGAACGCAAATAAACAAGCCCATGAAAGAAACTAAACCCAAGCATAAGTGTTTGCTGTCACTGACTAAATAAAGAACGGTCATATAATTTACATGTACAGAATATCCAATAAGAAAATTAAACCCAGGCCCAAGTTGTTGGTGTCATTCAAGAAAGTCACATAATTCATTAAGGAGTAAAAGTTGCAGGCGTAGTCCAATGTTATAACTGAGTTTCAATCCTAAACCATTCTAATTTATGAACCACCAAACCTCAGGCACTGAGCAACACTGACCGCAAATCCACTATTTTTAGTTTAGGCTAAAATAGGTCCAGCATTTATTAAAATATACCCAAATAAATTCAGAAATGAAAAAAGCGAAAACCTAGATTAAAACTATAAGGATCAAACAATCATCCTCGCAATATATATTAATACAACCGCGTTTATACATGAAAAAACATGTACTAATTACATATTATTAGATGTGGGGATTTACATAAATATATAAAAAGAGAAAATGTACCAGAGCCAAGAATCTTCTTCAAATCAGCGGTGGAGGGAGTGGTGTTTCCACCCAAAACAGCGAGCAAATAGGCAGCAATAACCTTCATCTCTGCTCAAACCCTAATAGAGTCAATGTACAAAGTTACAAACCAATTAAACGTCAATTAGTGAGGAAACACGTAAATAAATATAGAAAAGAAAAAGTATTTAGAGGGATAGATGATTAGGGTTTCGGCTTGCTCGGGTAAGTTTTTTCCCCGGGCGAGGTGAACCAATTGGGCTCCATCTTGGGCTGTCATCAAATAATTATAGAATTTCAATCCAATTCTAGGCTAGATTTTAATTAGAAATATTTAAAGTATTACATTTTTGAAAATAATTATAACAATAGTACACTCATAAAATATTTACACAATTAATACACAAAAACTAAAATGGTTACCTTTATATGAAGTTTTGGCTACCAACTACATTATATTCAAAATAATTTTATTTTTAAAAGGTTATTTATAAGTAACTAACAACTACATAAATGGAAACTTAGAGATGGCATTTCGGATACCATCTGCACGTAACACTTAAAAAATAGTTCTTAAATTTTTTTATAATTAATTGGTAACCCAATAAAACTGAATTGGTTACCTTTTTATGAAAGTTTGGCTACCAACTTATAAATAACATTTTAAAAATAAAATTATTATGAATATGATGCAGTTGGTAGCCAAACTATTCGTACAAAGGTAAAAATTTAATATAAAAATATATTAATTGTGTAAATATTTTATGAGTGCACTATTGTTGTAATTATTTTAAAAAATATAATAGAATATGTAATTCTTTCCTTATTTCAATTGGAGATGTAATCAGTAATTAGCAGGAATTTTACTTGGCATTGGATTTTGTACATTTCAAGGCACCACCAGCCAAATAGGTGGCCCCTCCCTCCCTCCCTCCCTCCCTCCCTCCCTCCCTCCCTGTAAATTATTATTATAAGTGTAAAAAATAAAATTTTCTTAAAATTCGTCAAAATGAAATGGAGGAGTCGGTTATTGATACCGTGTAAAGTATAATCACTTTCCCACGTCTCTCTCTCTCACATTCTCACACCCCTCAATCCCAGTCCAATCATATCCGGGGCAGGACAGGACTTGACTTTTCTATATGTGAAGAGGTGAATACTGGAATTAGAAAACAATAAGCCTAAAAACACTCTCAAGAGAATTCTGCGATCGAGTAGATCAAGCAAAGACTTCATACCATTCCATTCATTTGAATGTAAATAAATCATATGCAAACAAAGGCACACTATCAAAAAACAAATTAAACCAATGAAAACCAGACATTCAAATAAGTTGGCCCAGGCTTGGCTTGGCTTGGCTTGAAGTAGAAAGCATTTAGATGTTGCAGGCAAAGGCAATAATACCCTCTTTAGCCAGTAGGTCCAAACTCTCATCAGCTGGAGGTTGTACCCTCGCGACTTTGGCAATGGCCTTGTTTTCTTCAGGGGTCCCACCCTCCAGAAATACACCCACTACCTTCCCATCTTTGACCCAGTAAGATCCAAACTTGGGTTTTGCTGATGTTGGATTGTTATCACCAAAAAGCGCGCTCTCACCCACATTGTCACCGTAGAATTGCCATGACAGATCAAAGGAACGGGAATAGAAGTATGGAAGGTAGTCATATTCATCAATGGACTTTCCCTGCTCACTTGCAAAAATAGCCTGCATTGCATACACCAATCAGCACAAGCTCAAACTCCGCTATCAATAACCACTTGGTTAGCTTTCTTTTAAACTCTTTTCCGCCCTCGAGAAAACTAACATACAAAAGTAAATTAACTTTCTACCCATTTCCTTTCTTTTGTACAGAGTGTTAAGGTCACCAAACTCTCTCAAAAATCTTTTAATCTACCATTAAATTTTGCTAAATCAACTTTCATGTTTTTGCGGTTATCATTAAAGAAACCACCCACCAACCTTTACGGCCTGTTCAGCAGATTTGCGGGCGTGATCAACATGTTCAACTCTTCTGATGTCATTATACAATTTCATGGGGAAAGTTGCAACATCACCAACAGCATAAACATCAGGATTACTTGTCTTGAAGAATGCATCAGTCTGAAATGAAAAAGTGCCAAGTCATAAGCTTCAGTACTCAAGTCTGAGAATTAAACAGGGAACAATATAATTCTCAAGTATGATTGGATCAATAAAAGTACTTTGTACATGGAACTTGATGTTTATGACTTGCATTTTATATTTTAGAAAAAGTAGCATATAACAATTCTAGGATGTTTCTCCCAAGTCCTAACTATCAATCATAAGTAAGGTAGTAGTTGAAGATGCTTATATTTTATTGCCTGCATTTTAGTTAATCGTGAAAAGACAAATTCTAACACATTCAAGTAGTGTCCCTTTCAAAAATCACGATATAACATGTTGCACTATTTCTGCATAAAACTGGTGATTCTCACTAGCCAGTAAGAGTATTCAACTTTCGAGTCTATTACACAGCTATATCAAGTGAAACCAAGAAGAAATCAATCGATGGGGCTGCCAGTCTTCAAATAGTTTAGTGAAACAAACCTTAATTCCACCTTTCTCCTCTTCAACCTGTCCTTTGAATAATGTCGTAAGTGGCCTTCCTCCAACACCAACAACAACAATGTCGGCTTCCAGCACCCTACCATCCTTAAGTTTTACTTCATTTACCTAATTTATGGGACGCAAAACTGTCATTAATAATGCCATCAATCTCGGTAATGAAAAATAAAATCTATTAGGAAACAAGTTGGTTTCAAATGCTCAGACATACCTCTCCATTTGTGTCGCTGTTAAATCCAGCAGCTACTGTTCCTTTAATAATTTGGACTTCCTTGTTTGTATAATAGCCCTCATAGAAAGAAGCTATACCAGCAGTGAAAAGCCGAGGCACTGCAAATACATAGATATCAGCAAGACAACAATTAAAGATCAACTCCAAGTCGAATAACAGTGAAAATGCAACTCCAAGAAAGGTAAAATAATCTCCACTTACTGCACCATGGTTCTGGGTAAACCATTTTGACATCTAAATTATTGAGCTTCATCACTGCACTAAGCTCGAGACCTATGTATCCTCCCCCAACAATCACAACCTTCCCATTTTTTTTCGCTTTAATGGCTTCCAGAAGCTTATTAGCGTCATCAATATCTCTCAGGTAAAAAATATTTTTGGCATCAGCCCCTTGTACACCAAAATCTGTTAACCTCAGCACCTACAAAAATATAGAAGATTAATGTAATGGCAATGAAAATAAAGACAGAAGATGTTCGTGTAGATATGATGAAAATCCATAAAGAGTGCATGCTTACTGTGGAACCAGTTGCAATTATAAGAGTTTGATATTTGAAGGTCTCTCCAGCTGCGCTGATTAGAGTCTTAGAAGCAAGGTCTGCTTTCACTATTTCCGTACTAAGAATCAAAGATATGCCTATAGCAAAAATTTGAATTTGATAAGCAAGTGTTACACAATTTTTTTTTAGTTTGAATATACTTATCTAAAATGAAATATGGCGAGTGAGAGGGACACCCTCCCATGGTTTTCTTTTCCCTCCAAAACATCTGTAGCATCACCTTTTTGAGAATACCACTCTGGAAGCAGTCTCTCTCCTCCACTTCCAACACACACATGGAAGCCTGGTAGTCTTGCAGCTCCTGTAAAAGAAGTAGATATATCTCTCAATGATGTATATACCATAATGGAGATAATTTGACAAGGAAAAACAAAAACATGAAATCAGCAGAATTGATAATGACACAGACACCTGTAAACATACACAGAATTGGTAAATCAACTATACACCATGTTCAAAAGACAGCTTAAGTAATAAATGGATACAATAAGCAGTATTAGATTCTTAATTGATTGCCCACTACATAAGGATACCGTTATTTGTTCCAAATGGAGTGTTGTAGCATAATATCGATATCAATTCTTCACTTCAACCGCCAAAAAAAGGCAACAATGTCACCATGTGAATGACCAGAGTTTTATATAATGAATAACCAAATAGTTGTAGCTCAGACTTGACTATATTTTTGTATTTAACCGTTACAAAGTAAATGACTTACCCTCAGGAAACAAGTATGCCTTACTAAGTGCAGGGCGTTCATAAGGAGCCACCTGAGAGTACATTAGAAGTTAATCATAAAACACTTACCAGACAAGGAAGAAATGATCAACTAGGATGCTTCTAGGCTAATCGTCCTAGCACACAGTATAAAGAATATAACTATAATTGTTGGATCTATTGACCAGTAGCTACCTGTTACTAAAAGAAAATATCTCCACACTCTTGCCTACTTAAACATAATATTAATACACCCTGGCTTGAAATTCCAGCGAATCTTTGCTTACTAAATAATGGTGTTGCTAAAAAAACCAAACTCATTTATGCTAATCCAATATTAAGCTGGTTTTGAAGATCCTACCTCCTCTTTTGAGATAATTGCCAGCTCGCCTGGCTTAACTCCTTGATTTGCAAACTCTCTGGCAGCATAACCCTGAAACCATAATACAATTAGTCTAATGCATACGACATAATATGTTAGACAACTCTTTACTATATAATTAAACGACTATCATGTTACTGCTGCTGCTGGGAATTGGGATAAATCCTCATTTCCTGTTCTCCAAAACTGGACAACTAACGAACAATACATACCCATAGAAAAACAAACTAAAAAAATGATATGCAAAACTAGAGTGATCACATATTCACACCTTGTTCTAATGAACTACTAAAACTCCACCCGTGTTTTTTTATTTTATTTGATCAGATTCCTTAATCAAAAGAAACGTTGGATAGGCAAATTAAATCAAATCAAATCAGACATGAATAAAAAAAAGGATCAAAATCAAGTATAAAATAATTAAAGGATCAGCAGCACTCACAGCTGAAACACCACCGCCAACGATCACGTATTTGAAAGACTTTTCCGCCATTGTTTGATACAGAGTGTAAATTTGAGGTTTCTGGAGTGGAATTATTAATGGTTGAACAAGGGCCGGACTGCAACACCATTTATTTATGGGTTAGGTTGATGGAAAGTGCAAAAAGGTCGGGGAGATGTCCACGTGTCAGATCTTTTCCAGTTATATCTGCCAGCTGTACAATCTCCAGGACAGGGGCAGCAAATCCGATTAATATGATACTCATTATTATTTTGACAAATACTAATTCTATGATATTAGGATTACCATTACAGTTACAAATCTTTTTTTTTTCATGTTTAGCTTGAATATTTGTTAAATATTTAATGTTGTGTTAATTACTCCCTCCGTTCCTATAAATAAATCGTTTTAAATTTATTATTAAATATAATATCAATTCTCTATATTACCTTTATATTATAAAAAAATATGTTGACCCATTTTATAATTAATTGTAGTATTAGCCATGCCCACTAACAGAGGATCTTAAATTAGTGCTTTTTGACTAGTGGTGGTGGTTGTGGTTATTAACAAATTCTTTATTCTTAATTATTGTTTGCTCACCATTATTGTGTCTAACCAAATTAACTTTTTGACACTTTCATTTTATAATACAAATAGCTGTAAGAAATTAATTAAAAATGTATGTGTAGAGAAAATTAATTAATACAAATAACTTTGATCTTTCTTATTCGTCTGAATTGGACATTAGCTAGAAGGTATACAATTAAAATAGGTCCTTCTACACTAATATACAATAATTAGAAAGTAATTATAAAAATAAAACATACAAAACATAATTACAAAAATAAAACATACACAATATACGTGCTAAAATCACGTGTCATTAACTCCTACACGTCAGTTACCAAATTTCATCTTTTCAATTAACCGCCCCAAAATCATGCAACTTTGAAATCGGAACACATCAACGACATAGAAGACGCAGAAATCTGTCGCGCCTATCAAATCGGAGAAGACGAATCACTTTGTCACGACGCAACTCTGAAATCGGAAATAGCATACAGCATCAACAACTTCTTCTCGTTCAGTAACCGTAATCTTCTGGCGCGACACAGCACTGAGATCGGAGAAGACGGAACTTTTCGTCGCGACGGCACGCTGAGATCACAAAATAGAATACAAAATCAACAGTAACTTCAAGTTCAGTAACCTAAAACAATCGAACTACCGTGATTGTTGAAGTTCAATAACAAAATCGCAGCAACTTCAATAAAAATCTGAATACTGAGGTAAGTGATTCATATGCATATAGTTACCTCTGTTTTCTACGAATTTCCTATATTGATAACTTTCTTATGTTTTTCACGTTTAAAATGGTTACTACAAATACTGTGTAGCATTATATGGTTACTGATTAATGCTGACTTGGTTACTGTGTATAATTATATTGCTCACTTGGTTACTGTGTAAAATTATCTAGTGACCAATGTTGACTTAATTGGTTACTGACCAATGCTAAATTGGTTACTGACTAATGCAAACTTAATTACTGTAGAGATTAATTAGTTACTGTAATAATGGTTGCTGAAGCATATTACTGTATAATGTTGTCAAATTTGGAGAGTCGGATTTTGGCGTTTTCAGAGCCTAATTTCATTGGAAACGGATCAACGATCAAAAATCACAAGCTTTGCTGCTGTACTGCATGGTTTTTTGGTCAAATTCCATCATTTAGGCCTTCAAAACTGCATGTAAAAATTTGGTTTTTTTTTTGTTACTAAGATTATGGAGTTTGGTTACTGTCTAATATTGATTTGGTTACTTTATAATGTTTATTCAGTTGTCAGACAATGGAGACTGACAGTAACCAATACAACAAATTTAATTGTTTACAAGAATATATAATTACTTAATGTTAGTAACCATTAACCACATGGTTGGTAACATTTTTGATGGTGTACAGTAACCAAAATTGATGTTGATTAACAAAGTCAGTATACTTACTGTTTTGATAACAAAGTTAGTATACTGACTCTGTAACATTATACTGTCTAATGCTGACTTGGTTGCTGACTAATGCTGACTTGGTTACTGCATAATATTATTAATTAATGCTGACTTAGTTACTGACTAATGCTGATTTGGTTACTAAGTAATATTATATTAGTTACTGACTAATGCTGACTTGCTTACTGTGTAACACTATAATGATTATTGACTAATTCTGAATTGGTTACTGTATAAAATTATAATGCTGGCTTGGTTACTGTGTAAAAATAATATTTAGTGACTCATGCTGACTTGGTTACTGACTAATGCAAACTTAATTACTGCAGTGATTAATTGGTTACTGTATTATTGGTTGCTGAAGCATATTAATGTATACTTCTACTTAAGTTTTTTATATTAATGGTTACTTGTTATCCAAATTGGTTACATTCTTACAAAAGTATGCCTTTAGTTGGTAACAAACAAATTATACTAGTTATTTTTTACTGTAAAATGCAATAAAAATGTGTTTATGTTCTGGTTACTAAATAGACATATCTTGGTTACTGTATAATATGTATTTAGATACTGTAAGGTGTTTATTTGGTTACTCTATAATGTTATTGAGTTTTATAATTGTTTCTTTTATATTGGTGGTTACTTATTGACTACATTGGTTACCTTAATACAACTGTTAATCTGATTATATATATTGGTTGTTGTATACTATTTAATTGGTTACAGAATAATGTTTATTTGGTTGCAGTGACAATTTGACAATCTCTGTCAAGTTTGGAGTGTCGAATTTGGGCATTTTCGGAGCCTAATTTTATTGGAAACGGGTCAACGATCCAAAGTCACAAGCTTTGCTGGTGAACTGCAGGGCTTTTTGGTCAAATTCCATCATTTAGGCCTTCAAAATTGTATGTAAAAATGAGTTTATATTCTGGTTACTAAGATTATGTAATTTGGTTACTGTCTAATATTGATTTGGTTACTTTACAATGTTTATTCAGTTGTTATACAATAGAGACTGACAGTAAACAATATACAAATTTAATTATTTACAGAAATATATAATTGTATACTGTTAGTAACCATTAACCATATGATTGGTAACATTTTTTGATGGTGTATAGTAACTAAAATTGATGTTGATTAATATTTTAATTTTTTATTCCATCATGAGTTATCAATATAAAGTAAACATATACATTGAACAATTGGTAACTGTTCTGAAATATTTTTATGTAAATTTGGTTACCCGTATAAAATAAAATGGTTAACTCTATATTCATATTTAGTTACCAACTGGCATGGACCATTTCTAAATAATTTTTATAACTACGTAATTTAAAAGTATCCATCAGCTAGATAAATGGGAACCCTCACATGTACATTAAGCACTTGATAATTGTTCTGATATAAGTTTTTAATTATTTGGTTACTAACAAAAACTAAAATGGTTACCCTTATATGCAAGTTCGGTTACCAACTGCACCTCTTAAACTATTTTTATTTTAATATGAGATCTATAAGTGACCATCATATATATAAATGAGAACTCTTAATTGGAGTTTCTTATTCTATCATGATGACATGGTATAAATAAAACATATACATTTAACACTTTATAACAGTCTTGATACAAGCTTATAATTATCTGGTTACTAATAAGCTTATAACTATATCTATGATAATTATCTGGTTACTAACAAGCTTGTAGATAAATAGGACACTCACACATGTACATTTAACAATTGATGTTTGTCCTGATACAAGCTTGTAACTATTTGGTTACTAATAACAGTAACCATAATGTAACATAATAAAACAGTAACCACATAATTATATGATAGTAACTAGAACAGATTTTAATGGTAACCAAAATAGAAACACCATGTAATGAAACCCAATTTAGACAATCCATGTATACTAAACAATTACATATTAAACCAGATTAAAAAATAAAAGTATCTGAAATCCCACATTGAGGACACAATAATAATAGTCAAACTATAAGTAACAGTAACCAAAACATAATAAAGAAGTAACCAAATAGTTATATGAAAGTAACCAGAACATGTTTTAATGGTAACCAAAATAGAAATAACTTGTATGTCCAACCAAGTTTAGGCAACCCATGTATACTCTCACATGTACATTTAACCATAACTTTTTCAATGAATTTTCTAGAAGAGCATAACCCTTATAGAATATATTAGAAGAAATTTACAAAAATAATACATCAATGTATACTAAGCAAATACATGGTTTATTATGACTTGGGTTTATTATTTACAAAAAATAAAATATCCACAAACTAATGATGCCTTAAACTTCTCCAACTGACTTGGGTTCAATTTCTTGGTAATAATGCTGGAGACTTCCATGTCACGCCAATATATAATTTTTCTAGTGAATTTTCTGTTGCATTCCTCATAGTAAAGATCTCATAACTGCAAATAAACAAAATTAAATTTACACAGTCATTAGTAACCAGATATAAACAATATTTATAACATAAACAGTTACGTAGTGACCAACAAATAAAAGCATACTAACCAAAACATAATATAACAATTACACAGTAGTCAAAACAGACTATAACAAATAACCAACATCCCACATTGACTGCACAATAATAGTTATCATATCATAATATAACATTAACCATACCATAATAAAGCAGTAACCAAAAAGTTATATTATATAATCTAATGGTGACCAAAATATAAACAACATGTAGTACATACCATATTATGCAGTATATAATATTAACCAAAACATAATTTAAAGGTCACCAAAATAAAAATATGTATACCAAAAAATATACTAAAAAAGTAACCAAACAGTTATATGATAGTAACTAAACCATGTTTTAATGATAACCAACACATAAATAACATGTATACCAAACCCAGTTTAGTCAACCAATGTATACTAAGCAAATACATTGGAACCAAAACAATATATAAAAGTAACAAAATCCAAATTGAGGGAAAAAAATGGTATCCAAATCATAAGCAAACAACAATAAAAAATATACTAATGAAGTAACCAAACAGTTATATGTTAGTAACCAAAACGTATATTAATGGTAACCAATACATAAACAACATATATACCAAACACAGTTTAGTCAACCCATATATACTAAGCAAATACATGGTAACCAGAACAACAAAAAACAGTAACCAAAATCCCAACTCAAGGAAATCAAAATAGAATCCAAATCTGAAATTAACAATAACCAAAAATATACTAAAGAAGTAACCAAATATTTATATGATAATAACCAAAAAATATTTTAATAGTAACCAATACATAAATAACATGTACACTAAAACCAGTTTAGTCAACCATGTATACTAAGTAAATACATTGTAACCATAACAACATAAAAAAGTAACCAAAATACCAAATCAAGGTAACAAAAATGGTATCCGAATCACAAGCTAACAGTAACCAAAACATAATGCAGAAGTAACCAAACAGTTATATGATAGTAACAATAACAAAATTTAAATTAGCAAATCTTTAAAAAAAATTGGGTTGAAAATATCTTCTGGCTATGAACTTGAGCTTCTGTCTTAACTACAGGAACATCAAAATCAGAATCCAACTCCACAAACCCAAACAAATTTCTTCAAGTCCTTAATAGAATTACCCTCTGTGATTCTTTTCCTCTTTCCATCCTTCTTCCTTGTATCAACCATTCTATACAAAACATAAAAATAACACAAATCCAAACAATCAATACCCCATTCTGTTAGAAACATAGCGTATATATATGATCATATTGACAATTAATTAGTAGAATGAGAATTAACAGAAATTAGAAGCATACCTTAGAGAGAAACCAGAATCCTTTCAGTTGTGAGAGAGTTGGAGAGAGAAAATCATGTATTAGCCTGAAAGTCACGTATTCAATTTTCTGTCAGAGTTGAGAGACTATAGTGTTGTGGCGGCGGCGACGACGAAAGAGGATGACGACGAGTGGCTTCGAGAGGAGAGAGAGAAGTAGTAAGGGAGAAGAGAGAGAAATAGTAAGGGCGTAGATAGAGATAGAGACCGAAGGAAGATGAAAACTAATTTGTTATGTCAGCTCATTAATATTAATCCCTTAATTTAAGGACTCTTAATTGTATTAGTATTGTAAATAAATGTGATGAAGTGTCATATTTTTATAATTATTTTATGAATGTATTATAATTATTTTTAAAAATGTACTATAATATGTAATTGTTCCATTAAAATACCAGATCGGCCCACTTAGGTATGATGAAGCCCACCATCTATTATTAGTGTGTAGTTGTAGGAAGCCCACAAGGGAAAGGAGGGAGGAGGATGAGGTAGGGGTGGGCAACCGGTAAAAACCGGTCCGAACCGGACCGGTACCGAACCGAACCAGTACCGAAATTACTTAAATTTTGGTACCGATACCGGTACCGGTTGAACCGGTATACCGAACCGGCGGTACCGGTTCGGTACCGGTTCGGTACCGGTTTTTACCGAAAATTAATATAATTATTATTTTTATTATTATTTTATTATTTTTATTTTTATTTTATTATTTTTATTATTATTTTATTATTTTATTATTTTTATTATTATTTTATTATTATTATTATTAATATTATTATTTTTATTAATATTATTATTATTATTATCAATATTTTATTATTATTATTATTAATAAATTATTAATAATAATAAAAAATAGAAAACCGGTATATACCGGTCCGGTTCGGTATATACCGGACCATAAAAGTGGCGGACCGAAACCGGTACCGAAAAACCGGTATATACCAGTTTTTTTATACCGAACCGGACCGGTTTACATTTATACCGAACCGGTCGGTTCGGACCGGTCCGGTTCGTCCAAAAACCGAAAAAACCAAAAATTTTGCCCACCCCTAGGAGGAGGAGGAAGGACCACGGGATCAAATTTCATAGGATGTCTCTCCATTTCTAGCGCAATCCCATTTTAACACATGCCATTTACTTGTATAAAATGGTCACTAGGCCTTGAATATTACTAGTATTAATTGGGGATGGATACATCCATGAAACTTTTATCATTTCCAACAGGCATGGACCATTTTCGGAACATTCAACAGATAATTGATTTTCTTATCAATTTCCCAGTGCAACTTTAGAGGGGCCAGGAGCACAGCACAGAAATGTAGAAATATTCCAATAATGACTTGTATGTGCCTGCACACACACACACACACACACACACATATATGAAAGTAATATGCACACAAGCCAATCATGTTTGATGATAAAGCATATACTTTTTAACAATCTTATTCATTTATTAATAAGAAATATTATTTATTAAAGGCTTTGAATTATCTACATGATGCTGTTTTATAATATGTGATAAACCCATAGTTTTAAGCAATGCTTTTAGAATAATGATGATGATCATTCTAATGAGATCTAAATTCTTAGAAAGCTTAAAACTAAAATAGTTCCCAATCGTTGGATTACTAAATTGGGGATTAGTGAATCCGGATAGATTGGTACATACGTTGCTTGCTCATTGGATGAGGATGATTGATCTCATGATCATTTGTGTGGAGACACTAAAGCAAGTATGTAGGTGCTTATTAGAGAATAAGTTCACTGAACGTGACTCGCTAAGGAATACCTAATGGAGTTTTACTTGCATGTCAATAGGAATTCCTGTAGTGATAGTAGTACAAGTGATCCTTGGACTTGAGATCATCATAGTATCTTGTGTATGATGAGTTATACTTTGACTTATTCCTTAAGACCCTTAGGGTATATCAAAGGGTATGCTTGGGTATAATAAGTTGTACATGGAGATAATGTATGATCAATAAAGAATCTACCACTTCTAGTAAAAGAAGAGAAATGTCCTATGTGATTCGATAAATGACAACTCAGTAGTCCTTGGCCAAGGCAGAATGAAATTAGAAAGGAGTTTCTAATTTGTATTATTTGGAGTTGTGCATTTAAGAGTCGAAATACATATAATTAAATAAAATAAGACTTGACAGAAATTCCATGTCTTATATTTAATTGGGACATTGTATGGTGGAAGGATTGAATTGTACGGTAACTATTAACTCAAAGGTTCTTTTATGATTAATGTTGAAATCTATATTATCTGGAAAGTCGTTGATCGCTAGGGAGGCTTATCCCTATTGTAGAATAAATATTATTTATTTAAATAAATTATTAGTTTAATTTATTTATTTAAATAAGATTAGAATTGTTCTAATTGATTTATTCACAACCGGTTTAATATGGAGAACCTAAAGGGTCACACCATAAAAGGAAGAATAATTATTTAAGAAGTTGATGGCATAATCGTAATAATATGTTAAGTATATTTAATTTAATCTATGGTGATAGAATAAATTAAATAGCTTAATATTTATTATTTAATATTTTAGAAATATTAAATATAAATTAATAAGAGGAGTCTTATTAATATTATTACAATTATTATTATTTTAATTTCTAAAAGAGTTTAGGAATTAATTTAATATAAGTACTCTCATTTATCTCTAATAAGATTAGGGAGTTTAATTAATTAAAAGAATTTAATTAATTAAAATAAAACCCAGTTCCTTAATTGTTAAGGAGGGTTGACCACATCTATATATAAGAGGAGTCTTATTATGGGTGAATGTAGGTTGTTGACTTTAACAACATACGTTATTCCAATTGTTGGAGAGTACGCTCCTTTTTCTATAGAGATAGAAAACTAGGGTTTGAGCCAAATACCCATCTTCTTGAATTCTTCTTCTTCCTTGGTGGATCACCTCTAGAGGCCAAACACTTGGGTGGCTAACGTTGATCAAAGGAAGGAACTCAACCCGGTGGATTCAAGTTGAACGCGAAAAGGACTGGAGGTGAACTTGTACCTGAGGAAGCTTGATCTTCAAGGGTATGGTTCTTGTTCTTTCTTTTTCGTTTAATTAATAATTGTGCATAAAGGGTGATCCGGGTTTATGGTTTGTAAAATTTTAAAACTCTGATTTTACACGCTTCCGCTAATTTTGTGCAATTTGATTGCGTTCATGAATATTACAAACCTAACAGTGGCATCAGAGCCAAACCTTTATGTGAATTATTAATTGTTCAGATTTAATATGTATGTTGATATGTGTTTTGAACAAATTTTTTGGGCATAATTTTACTGTATAAAAAAAAAAAAAAAAAAAAAAAAAAACAATTTGCAAAGTCTGTTATTCGCGAACTGATTTTGTTGTGCCGTATCCGTGATTTGCTGGTGGCCTGATGCTTCGATTAATTATACATATATATGATAATTTGTATAGTTAATTGGATCAACGCTCACGTGGCTCAGGATAATGAATATGATTCATGTAATCATGTTAGTAAACAAATTTAAGATAATATATATATGTATGAAGTTTCCTGCAGTTTGTATGTAACTAACATATATATTATATATATATTATGTAACTAAGTGAGTCACGCCCACAAGGCCATCAGCCACGCAAAATAAGTGGTCATTCACGGAAATTAAAGGAATAGGAACAGATAATTCACGCTACTTTATATCATTTGTTTATATTTTGTCCTTCACGGATATTATATATATATATATAATAATAATTTTATAATTAAAATAAATAGTTTATTTTAATCTTAAAATAAAAGGTTTATTTAAATATTAAAATATAAAGATTTATTTTAATTTTAAAATTAGAATTTCATGCTAACTAATTAGAGTTGGAATTGGATTCCATGATAACTAATTGGAGTTGAAATTGGATTTCATGTTTCCTAAAATAAAGGAGTTTATTTGTGAATAGGAAAGTGAATCCATCTTTCCTTAAATAAAGGAGTTTATTTAGATATGAAATAAGATTTCATATTATTCAAAATAAAGAAGTTTATTTGTGAATAGGAAAGAGAATCCTAATTTCCCTAAATAAAGGAGTTTATTTAGATATGAAATAAGATTTCATATTATTCAAAATAAAAGAGTTTATTTTTGAATAGGAAAGAAAATCTGTGTTTCCTTTAATAAAGTTTTTTTTTACATGGAATTGGATTCCATAATTAATTAAAATAAAGGAGTTTATTTTGATTAATGATTTTGATTAAAATAAAATAGTTTATTTTATTCAAAATTGGATAAATTAAAATAAAATAGTTTTATTTTGATTTAAATTTGGATAAAAATAAAGGAGTTTATTTTGATTCAAAAATAGATTTTATACTAACTAAATTTGCCCATTAAATGATATCAATATATATATTAAATGTTTATTATTCATGAGATGAATGTTATTTATTGATACATATGGTGATGTGTATGATAATAAATGGGATTGATTATGGACTATTGACCAATGTGATTGGATTTTATTTTAATTGGATGCTTGAATGTATGGGTTTTATTAAATGGGGTCTGCGTACCTCGTCTTCTCTAATTTTTCTTAATGTAAATTCTAACTCCCTCCTATGTACTTCCACTTGACTGCTGATCAAGGTTTCTATTTATTTTAAATAATTTTGTAATAGGATTAATTAGAATTAATTTTGAAAAATTGGAGATCAAGGAACAAGGAGCGCGTGAAGACCCGTTTGTAATGGAGCCCGAGTTTAAATGTAATAGTTATATTTAAATATTAATTCTTGCACCCCTAGGGTTTGACCTTTTGGTTCACTTTTGGTGGCTCTAGTGAACCAAACTAGAATAAAAGTCCATAATCAATCCGGGTAGAATATAGTATTCTATATGTGCATGCTTATTCTATATATATTATATATTATGCAAACATGCTTCGCATGTTCATTAATATGACGCGTATTTTATATATATATATGTGCATGCGCGCTAAACAAGATGAGACAATTAATAACAAACCCCTCAAATATTTTATATTAAGTTGTAACGTTCAAAGATATTTGGAATATCGAACGTCGCCTTCTAGCATGATAGAAACAATAGAGTATTGAATATTTAATATGAGTTTGTTGTGCACACACAAGGCGAGTATTAAATATTTAAGATGTTGTTTTTATTACATATGATGTTTATAAGGAATTGAACATTACTGCTTTGTTGTGCACACACAAGGGCTGTAGTTTTCTCTTCACTTATATGGAAATGTTGGGTCTGACTTAACTTAAATCATTTTAGTTCGGATGTGCACACACTTGACCATTACGATTTAAGAGGCAAAATACAAGGAGTTACATAGTTGATGTAATTGACAAGAGTTGTCTACCTATTTATTTATATATAGTTTGTTGTGCACACACAAGGCTATATACATTTGAAATGGGATCCTTATTCTCACTAGCAAATCTTTAATTAGATTTTGCCGAACTATATAAGTGAGGGTAATATAGTTTGAAAAAAATAGTGGGAGATACCAATTTAAAACAAGACCTAATTTATTTTGGTAATTAATAAAAGAATGTATGTTAAAATGTTGTTAATTACAAATTCATTTACAGAATTTTACAATGTCTAAAATTACTATCACTGCGTAGCATATTAGATGCTAAATTTAACCGGACCGTATTAAACGGATTGGTTAAGGTAATTGAGAATAGTTCTCACTGGCTGAAAAGCTATCTTATGTCCTTAATACGCCTATCCCTGCAATGGTTGCAGACAATGCCTCTGAGGAAGATATTGCTACTTTTAGAAAGTGGCTAGATGATGCATAGTTGGCTCAATGCATCATGCTCGCATCCATGAGTAACGAGCTTCAGCGTCAGCATGAAACTATGGATGCTCCTATTATATTCCTGCACATCAAGTAGTTGATGGTGAGGAAAGTAGGACTGATAGATATCAGATATCTAAGGAGCTCTTCCGATCTAGAATGACCGATGACACTATAGTACAGATAAAAGTCCTTAACATAATCAATTTGATTGATCAATTAGGACAATGGTTTTGTCATGGATGGAGAGTTGAGCCTAAGATTTGATCTTGCACTCACTCTCGGACTCCTTTCACAATTGTTGTGAATTTTTCATATGAACGAGCTAGATATCAGCCTCGCTGATTTGCTTAACATGTTGAAAAATGTTGAGAGTCACTTTCCAACCAAGAAAGACCGAAGTCTTACTGGTAGGGGCCAAAGGATCTTCTGAAAAGAAGAACGATTCTAAGAAGGTAAATAGAAAGGGCAAAACAAAGGATAATAAGAACAAAACTGATACGGATAGCAACGGAGTTTGCTTCCACTGCAATAAGCCTGGACACTGGAAAGAAACTGCGAGAATCATCTTGCAGAGGCTAACCAAAGAAACTTAGTGAAGTTTCGGTTACAAATACAAATTTGTTCATAATTTGAAATAAATTTTTCTTTAAGTCAAGGTTCTACTTGGGTATTGGATACCGACTTTGGTTATCATAAATATAGATTTATGAAGGGGCCAAGTATAAGTAGAAAGCTAAACAAATATAAGTAAACCTATGTGTGGGAAATGAAGTAAAGGTTGCTGCATTAGCCATATGAACTTATAGTTTAGCAATGCCTACGGGCAAGTCTATTATGTCAATAAGTTGTTATTATATTTCAGTTCTCGTTGGAAACATTATTTCCATTTTATTGTTAGACAATGAAATCTTTGGTATTATATTTAAGAACAATTGTTGTTCTATTTATAATAATAATGTTTTGTATAGAACTGAATATTACTTAATGGATTTTGTATACTTGACTTACGTGAAAATATATTTTGCAAATTGAACACACTAGTATAAGAAAAGGAGATGATCATTCAAAGAGTTCAATGTATGTATTTGTTGAAATACAAGTGTGAATTATTTGAAAGGTTCAAAGAATTCAGAAATGAAACAAATTGACAAAGTATTAAGATTCTTTGATTAGATCAAGGAATAAATACTTGTGCAATAAGTTTTCTAGATCATCTCAAATGATTTTCTCATAATGGACGCCTCCTGATAAGCAATAATTGATTGATGTATCTGAATGGAAAAATCGTATCTTGTTGGACATGGTGCGGTCCATAATGATTTTACCGACATTCCAGTATCCTTCTAAGATAATGTCCTAGAAATGGCTGCATATCTACGGAAAAGGTAACCTCAAAATCCGGCCTCAAGACTCCATAAAAGTTATGGAAAGGGAGGATTCCTAATTTTAAGTATGTTAAGATAAGGGGTTGTCCAACTTATGTGAAACGATTTCAAAGGATAAGCTTGGGACAAAATTTGACAAGTACAGATTTGTGGGACATCCTAAAGTAAGTTTAGGGCATATGTTCTATGATCCTTCTTAGCAAAAGGTGTTTGTTGCGAAACATGTTGCCTTTTAAGATAAAGGTGTTTATCATTGAAAGGGCTAGTGGGAGGATAATACATCTTGAAAAGTTCAAGAACCACAAAACACTACAAGTCAAATAAGAGGAACCTATAGATAGACCTATTGTACCACAACCGAATCGTAAATCTGGAATAGTACCGAAGATACCTAGGAGGTATGGATTCATCATGGAAGATGATGATGAGGTACATATCATAGAAGATGATGATCCAGTTACTTACGATGAGGTAAGAGTTGTAGACTCTCAAAAATGGAACATTCATTTTGATGAAATAATCAAAAGAGTTTGATTTTATCAAAAACAAGAATGAACCTAGTGTGTACAAAAGGGTCAGTGGGAGCACCATCACATTCCTAATATTATATGTTGATATACTATGGATACGGAATGACATGCCAATGCTAGAATCAGTAAAGATAAAGTTGTTTAAACATTCCTCCATGAATGATTTGGGAAGAGCTCGACTTAACCCAATGAACGTATATTCATTTGACGTTAAAGTTGTTTAGCATGGCAAACTCCAAGAGATGTCTCATGTTGATGAGTCATGGAGTGTATCTCACTTAATAGTCCTCATAGACTCCAAAAGAGAGATCGCATGAGTGACAATCATGTATGCAATGAAATATACGCGACCTGATGTTGATCAGTCATATTCTGGAGAAGTTCACTGTGAGACAGTGAAAAACATCTTAAAGTACTTAACAAGCACTAAGGATGTGATATAATTCATGGCGGGTCTGAATTAAAACTAGAGGGCTTAACAGACTCAAGTTTTTTTTAGACAGACCAAGACGACAGAAAATCCACTTTAAGGTAAAGGGTTACCTTGAACGGTGGTGCAGTGAATTGGAAAGGTTCCAAACAACAAAGAGTTGTTGGTTTAGTGATAAAGACAAAGTATATTGCTATAAATGAAGCTACAAGTTGATTGTTTGGATGAAAAGTTCATTACAGAACTAGGAATAGTTCCTAAGTCTCATCTTGGATCCAAACATATGTTGTGGCACTTTCATTTGATTATAGGAATCATTGAAAAATGGGAAATCACTATAGAGATAGTGGACTCTCAATAACAACATTACATATCCATTAACTAAAGCTTATCCAACAGCAGGATAATCGTCACTTAGAGAAGAAGAGTATGAGATACCATGACGATTGGCTTTAGTGCAAGTGGGAGATTGAAAGTAATATGCACACAAGCCAATCATGTTTGATGATAAAGCATATACTTTTTAACAATCTTATTCATTTATTAATAAGAAATATTATTTATTAAAGGCTTTGAATTATCTACATGATGCTGTTTTATAATATGTGATAAACCCATAGTTTTAAGCAATGCTTTTAGAATAATGATGATGATCATTCTAATGAGATCTAAATTCTTAGAAAGCTTAAAACTAAAATAGTTCCCAATCGTTGGATTACTAAATTGGGGATTAGTGAATCCGGATAGATTGGTACATACGTTGCTTGCTCATTGGATGAGGATGATTGATCTCATGATCATTTGTGTGGAGACACTAAAGCAAGTATGTAGGTGCTTATTAGAGAATAAGTTCACTGAACGTGACTCGCTAAGGAATACCTAATGGAGTTTTACTTGCATGTCAATAGGAATTCCTGTAGTGATAGTAGTACAAGTGATCCTTGGACTTGAGATCATCATAGTATCTTGTGTATGATGAGTTATACTTTGACTTATTCCTTAAGACCCTTAGGGTATATCAAAGGGTATGCTTGGGTATAATAAGTTGTACATGGAGATAATGTATGATCAATAAAGAATCTACCACTTCTAGTAAAAGAAGAGAAATGTCCTATGTGATTCGATAAATGACAACTCAGTAGTCCTTGGCCAAGGCAGAATGAAATTAGAAAGGAGTTTCTAATTTGTATTATTTGGAGTTGTGCATTTAAGAGTCGAAATACATATAATTAAATAAAATAAGACTTGACAGAAATTCCATGTCTTATATTTAATTGGGACATTGTATGGTGGAAGGATTGAATTGTACGGTAACTATTAACTCAAAGGTTCTTTTATGATTAATGTTGAAATCTATATTATCTGGAAAGTCGTTGATCGCTAGGGAGGCTTATCCCTATTGTAGAATAAATATTATTTATTTAAATAAATTATTAGTTTAATTTATTTATTTAAATAAGATTAGAATTGTTCTAATTGATTTATTCACAACCGGTTTAATATGGAGAACCTAAAGGGTCACACCATAAAAGGAAGAATAATTATTTAAGAAGTTGATGGCATAATCGTAATAATATGTTAAGTATATTTAATTTAATCTATGGTGATAGAATAAATTAAATAGCTTAATATTTATTATTTAATATTTTAGAAATATTAAATATAAATTAATAAGAGGAGTCTTATTAATATTATTACAATTATTATTATTTTAATTTCTAAAAGAGTTTAGGAATTAATTTAATATAAGTACTCTCATTTATCTCTAATAAGATTAGGGAGTTTAATTAATTAAAAGAATTTAATTAATTAAAATAAAACCCAGTTCCTTAATTGTTAAGGAGGGTTGACCACATCTATATATAAGAGGAGTCTTATTATGGGTGAATGTAGGTTGTTGACTTTAACAACATACGTTATTCCAATTGTTGGAGAGTACGCTCCTTTTTCTATAGAGATAGAAAACTAGGGTTTGAGCCAAATACCCATCTTCTTGAATTCTTCTTCTTCCTTGGTGGATCACCTCTAGAGGCCAAACACTTGGGTGGCTAACGTTGATCAAAGGAAGGAACTCAACCCGGTGGATTCAAGTTGAACGCGAAAAGGACTGGAGGTGAACTTGTACCTGAGGAAGCTTGATCTTCAAGGGTATGGTTCTTGTTCTTTCTTTTTCGTTTAATTAATAATTGTGCATAAAGGGTGATCCGGGTTTATGGTTTGTAAAATTTTAAAACTCTGATTTTACACGCTTCCGCTAATTTTGTGCAATTTGATTGCGTTCATGAATATTACAAACCTAACAATATATATATGGGAGATGATCCGTGGAATACGTTAGCCAGAGAGACTTTTTCAACTAACGCTCATCCAGCCGTCCAAAATTAGAGTGAATGACTAAGATGAGGGCCCTGCCGCTACTCCCTCTAGCGGCCAGCCAAATTTTTTTTATTGGCCGCTACTCCCTCTAGCGGCCAGTCAAAACACGGTCGTTTTGACTGGCCGCTAGAGGGAGTAGCGGCCAACAACAAAATTTTGGCTTAATTACATTATCCTGATTATTCTTAATTATCTTTATACTTATACTTATTAACAAATTATCCTTATACATATTACTTATTAATCAGTAAAATAAAATAATAAAAAATTATAAGGATAATTATAAGGATAATCAATAATTATAAGGATAATTATAAGGATAATCGATAATTATAAGGATTATTGATTATCCTTGTAAACACAATGCATAATGTATAAGGATTATTGATTATCCTTATAATTATCGATTATCCTTATAATTATCCTTATAATGATTGATTATCCTTATAATTATCCTTATAATTTTTTATTATTTTATTTTACTGATTAATAAGTAATATGTATAAGGATAATTTGTTAATAAGTATAAGTATAAAGATAATTAGGAATAATCAGGATAATGTAATTAAGCCAAAATTTTTTTGTTGGCCGCTACTCCCTCTAGCGGCCAGTGAAAACGACGTGTTTTGACTGGCCGCTAGAGGGAGTAGCGGCCAAAATTTTTTTTATTGGCCGCTTCTCCCTCTAGCGGCCAGTCAAAACACGGTCGCTTTGACTGGCCGCTAGAGGGAGTAGCGGCCAATAAAAAAAATTTGGCTGGCCGCTAGAGAGAGTAGCGGCTGGGCCCTCATCTTAGCCATTCACTCTAATTTTGGACGGCTGGATGAGCGTTAGTTGAAAAAGTCCCTCTGACTAACGTATTCCACGGATCATCTCCCTATATATATATATATATATATATATATATATATATATATATATATATATATATATATATATATATATATATATATATATATGGGAGATGATCCATGGAAAACGTTAGATATTAACACTATTTCAACTAACGCTAATCTAGCCGTCCAATATTAGAGTTAATGGCTGAGATGAATGCCCAGCCGCTAGAGGGAGTAGCGGCCAGCAATAAATTAAAAAATCATCTCTGCTGGCCGCTAGAGGGAGTAGCGGCCAGTCAAAACGTCGACGTTTTGACTGGCCGCTACTCCCTCTAGCGGCCAGCAGAGATGATTTTTTAATTTGGCTCGACTGGCCGCTACATCCCTCTAGCGGCCAGTAGAAAGGATTTTTTAATTTGGCTCATGCTCCAGCCGCTAGAGGGAGTAGGGCCAACAATTTTTTTTGGCTTAATTACATTATCCTGATTATCCTCTCACATACTATTTATTAATCAATAAATAAAATAATAAAAAATTATAAGAATAACTATAAGGATAATCAATAATTATCTTTATACTTATTAAGATATTATCCATATACATATTGCTTATTAATCAGTAAAATAAAATAATAAAAAATTATAAGGATAATTATAAAGATAATCAGTAATTATCTTAATAAGTATAAAGATAATTATTGATTATCCTTATAGTTATTCTTATAATTTTTATTATTTTATTTATTGATTAATAAATAGTATGTGAGAGGATAATCAGGATAATGTAATTAAGCCAAAAAAAATTGTTGGCCCTACTCCCTCTAGCGGCTGGAGCATGAGCCAAATTAAAAAATTCTTTCTACTGGCCGCTAGAGGGAGTAGCGGCCAGTCGAGCCAAATTAAAAAATCATCTCTGCTGGCCGCTAGAGGGAGTAGCGGCCAGTCAAAACGTCGACGTTTTGACTGGCCGCTACTCCCTCTAGCGGCCAGCAGAGATGATTTTTTAATTTATTGCTGGCCGCTACTCCCTCTAGCGGCTGGGCATTCATCTCAGCCATTAACTCTAATATTGGACGGCTAGATTAACGTTAGTTGAAATAGTGTTAATATCTAACGTTTTCCATGGATCATCTCCCTATATATATATATAAAGGTTCTACTTTTGGTCCATTGCCTATGAAAATGGGACGTGATTTCAAAAATCATAGGAAGGAAGCAATTGGGGGGGGGGGGGGGGGTGGCCTATGAAAATGGGACGTGATTTCAAAAATCATAGGAAGGAAGCAATTGGGGGTACCCTTAATGACCGGTGCTCCTTTTTTTTTCCAACAATTATGTGAATAAAAAATAAAAAATAATAGAGCAAGTTTGAACAAAAAATTATAAAAATACTGTAAACTATTTATAATATTTTTTCAATAAAAAATGTACTTCCTTTTACAATTTTTTGTTTAAACTTGCTCTATTATTTTTTATTTTTTATTCTCATAATTATTAAAAAAAATAACCAAAAAAAAATAATTAACACAGAATACCGGACGTTAGTCCGGTACATTTGTACCGTACCCACCCTCAACCCGGAAGGAAGGCGGTGTTCTCAATTCCTAATCACGAGAGCTTTGCTTTAAAACTTTAGAGTCATTGCCTAACCTTTCTGTGTTGTCTCCCCAAGTTCCAAAATATTATTGAGTATTTATTGTGATGATAAGGTACTACTTCCTCCGTTTTAAAAAAATTATCGTTTTAAGAAGAAAAAAAATGTTCCAAAAAGTTTGTCACGGGATGTGTTGTCCGCTTCCATCTCATTCTCGTTGTCTGGGAAGGGGCCATAAATTATTTATTTTCTTATATTACCCCTATATTTTTTCATTGTCTCAAGAAATTCTTTACTTTGTATTAATAGTTTTCAATTTCCCATAAAGGGGTAGTGATGTAATTTCAAATAAATTTTACTTGGTAAATGACACTTCCTTAATCCATGTGCCAACAATCTTTTAGGAACGGAGGGAGTACTTCCTTCGTCCCTATTTAAATGACGTTTTAGAGATGGACACAAGAATTAAGATAATGATTGAAAAATATTAAATATAGTACTCAATTGTCTATAATACCCTTAAATCATTAATTTATCATAGTACAAGAGTTTAAAGTACCAAAAAAATAGGTAGAGTAATGAGGGGTAATTTTGAAAAAATTATCATTAATTCTCCTAGATTTAAATAAACGTCAATTAATTAGGGACAAATAAAAAACTCTAAAACGTCATCTAAATAGGGATGGAGGTAGTACTTCCTCCCTTCTTTAATATAAGTCATTTTAGAGAATTATTTTTATTCTTTAATATAAGTCGTTTGAGAATTTTAAATAAGCATTAATTATTTAATTTTCAATATTATTTCAAGTAATAAATATAACACTCTCTTTCTTCAATACAAGGAAAATATAGATAATTGATATTATATTTAATGTTATACAATTATTTTTTATAATAATTGACTTTTTAGAAGAAAAAATTTGTTTCAATTTATTTGTCGTTTATAATTTTTTAAAAGAATAAATTATTTATTTTCTTATATCACCTTTGACTTCTCTTATTATCTCAATAAAATTTCTCCCTTGTATTAATAATTTGCAACTTCTCATAAAGGGATAATGATGAAATTTCATACAAATTTTAATTCTAAAATGATAGTATTAAATGACTTTCTTATTTTTTCTATTATATTAATAGTTTTTAACTTCCTATAAAAGAATAATGATAGAATTTCATATAAATTTGAATTCTTAAATAAAAATATTAAATAAATTTCTTAATTCATGTGTATAAAATTAAAACGACTATTATTATCCGTCAAAAGGATTTCACAGCAGAAAGCATGTAAGAGTATGTTCGCGTATGCAAGAAATGATTTTAAATGATTGGAATGAGCTTCTAAAACATGTTATCATCATCTTTAATTTTTCTTGTTATTTTCTTTTGCCACACCAGTTTTTAATTATTTTTTTGTTAATTCAGAAGGAGAGTATTGAACTTAGGACCTGCATATTTGCAAGAGGCCATACCTGTTTTCATTTACTCCCTTCGTCTCAAATTAATTGCTCAATTTTGATTTTTTAAAGTTAAATTGATTATTTTTAAAATTAATCTTTTTACTATTCTTGCTAAAATATATGTGAAGAGATTATAACAAAAAAAAAGTATATACAATTTATTACTAATCCCAATTTTTATAATTTTAGAAATATATTTATATATGCTTAATTATTAATTCTAAAAATAGTCAATTTAACTTAAAAAAATCAAAACTGAGCAATTAATTTGAGACGGAGGGAGTACTAAATAAGATTTCTAAGAAGGCTTTAAATTATTAGTCAGTAGTATTTTTTTTGAATTATCTTAATTTATCACAAGTTCATTTAAAACGTCATGGTTAAAAGGACTATTGATAATTAACTTAATTCTTTATATATAAATAAATTTTTTCCACATATTTTAATGTGGAATTTGGATGTTACATTAAGTCACTTGAAATTTGAAGTGATTTTGATTTTCAATTTAACAATTTGATTGTACGGATATAGAAAGAATACAATAATATAAAGGCAAAAATACAAAATAAATAATTATATATATAACAGTACAATAATGAATAGTGTGCAAATGCAAAAGAAAATGTTCTGAAAGGGAGAAAGTATAAAATAGAAGTGAGAAAATTTGATCTAAAATAAAAGTGAATTGAGTAAATTCACAGATCAATGTGTTCTATTTTATGAGTAGATTAAATTGAGTATTTTGTAAGTTCAAATTCATAGAGTAATGAATGAGATATTAACTCTCAGAGATCATCCTTGAAAATGATAAATGATAATAAATATATATGTTGGAAGTCAAGTCCCACATCGGTTAAGAACTAAAAGTTTAAAATGTTTATATACAAAAAAATTACTCTTGAGTTTGGGCCCCAAGGGGCACCCCATCTTTGTGAAAAGGAGATGATCTAACCAATACTTGGTTTGAACCCACACACGCGTTGGTGCCCGGCTTGGCTTGCGCTCGTGAGTCTTAGTCCTTATAAAAAAAATTTGGATAAAATTTATTTAATTAAAATGTATTTTATTTAGTTCTAATTATCAAAATTGTGTTGTTTTGGTAAACAGTATTTATTATTATACTACGTTGTTTTGTAAAGCGTTACCTGCCGAACGAACGCGTTTAAATTGCATCGTTTTGGAAAAGGCTATCTGCCTGAACTGGCGCTGCAAAACTACATCGTTTTTGCTTGAACGAGCGCGCCTTTTCTGTTAAAGCATTAAACTACGTCATGTTTGTTCTGCCGAACCTAAAATTACGTCATTTTTGTTTCGAACGGACACACCTTTTTTGTTTAAAGTCAAAATTACGTCATTTTTGGCCTATTCATACCTTTTCAATGGGTTGTGTCTCTTCTGATGAGTCACTTACCTTGCTATAAAAAGAGAAGGGTCTGCTATTTTCATTCATTCAATTTTCGAAGTGTAATGCATTATAGTCTTCATTTTATTAGTCAATTAGAGTTATTTTAGAGAGAGTTTAGAGTATTTTATTTTGGTTCGTTGTGTATGCTATTTGGAGTGCTACTATAGTATACAAATTACTCCTTCCGTCCCAAATTAATTGCTCAGTTTTGACCTTTTTAAGTTAAATTGATTATTTTTAGAATTAATAATTAAGCATATATAAATATATTTCTAAAATTATAAAAATTAGGGTTAGTAATAAATTGTATATACTTTCTTTTGGTTATAATCTCTTCACCTATATTTTAGCAAAAATAGTAAAAAGATTAGTTTTAAAAATTATCAATTTGACTTTAAAAAATCAAAACTAAGTAATTAATTTGGGACGGAGGGAGTATCATTGTATTCTGAGAGACAAGTGCTATCTATTTTAAACATCATACTAAGAACATAATTATTTTAAGGATATAGTACTACGTATTGACAAATTTATTTTTACAATTAGAGATAAGTTAAATATATATATATACAGAGAGGATCAAGAGCACTCTCCTTAAATAGCACTCCGCCTTAAATAGCACTCTACAATCAAAACGACGTAGTTTTTGGAGGACGCGGTGGCATTTTTATAAATACGCGGTGGCATTGTATTTACAAAAATGCCACCGCGTCCTCCAAAAACTACGTCGTTTTGATTGTAGAGTGTTATTTAAGGCAGAGTGCTATTTAAGGAGAGTGTTCTTGATCCTGACCGTATATATATATATATATATATATATATAGGGAGCCCTTCCATAGCAACCGGTTGCCATGAGAACTGTGCAACAACCCCTTTTTATACCGTTGATAAATTTATTGGAAGGCTGAGATGAAATATAAATTTACCAATCCGTAAGAACTTGTACCGGCTTTTATTTTAATATGAGGACCCCACCATAGTCAACATGTTGTCAGTTTATACCAATAAATTGAATTTTTAATATTAAATAATATCCAACCGGGACAAGCTCATACGGCTGTAAAAAAAAAAAAAACCAAGGACAAAATAAAATAGCAACAAACAATATAAAACTTTTTATTTTATTTTTTTTTTACAGCCGTATGAGCCTGTACCGGCCGGTAGAATTTTTTTTTTTTTCTTCTAACAGCCGTAAGAGTTTGAAGTGGTACATTTTTTTTTTTATTTTTCCGGCCGGATGAGCTTGTCCCGGTTTGTATTTTTTTTTTTTTTAACATCCGTAATAAAGTTTGAAGTGGTACATTTTTTTTTTATTTTTTTCCGGCCGGTACAGGCTTATAAATAAATAAATATATAAATATAAATATTATTTTTAATATTAATATATTAAAAATAAATATAATAAATATATAATTATGCAAGATATATAATTATATTATTAATAATTATGCAAGATGTAATAAAGATGTAAATATTATTAATATAAAAATAATTATAATTATATCAAAAAATATATCAATTATCAAAAATATATCAAATGTATCAAAAATATCAAAAATGTATCAAATGTATCAAAAATATATCAAATGTATCAAAAATATATCAAATGTATCAAATATATCAAAAATATATCAATTATCAAAAATGTATCGAAAATATATCAAATATATCAAAAATATATCAAATGTATCAAAAATATATCAAATATATCAAAAATTGTATCAAATGTATCAAATATATCAAATATATCAAAAATATATTTTTGATATATTTGATACATTTGATACATTTTTGATACATTTGATACATTTTTGATATATTTGATATATTTGATATATTTTTGATACATTTGATACATTTGATATATTTTTGATACATTTGATATATTTTTGATACATTTGATACATTTTTGATACATTTGATATATTTTTGATATTTTTGATACATTTGATATATTTTTGATACATTTGATACATTTTTGATATATTTGATACATTTGATATATTTTTGATACATTTGATACATTTTTGATATATTTGATATATTTGATACATTTTTGATGATTGATGTATTTTTGATATATTTTTGATAATTGATATGTTTTTGATATATTTGATACATTTGATATATTTTTGATACATTTGATATATTTTTGATACATTTGATACATTTTTGATATTTTTGATACATTTTTATATATTTTTTATATATTTTATACATTTTTGATATATTTGATATATTTTTTGATATATTTGATACATTTGATACATTTTTGATATATTTTTGATATATTTGATATATTTTTGATATATTTGATATATTTTTGATACATTTGATATATTTTAGATACATTTTTGATAATTGATATATTTTTAATATATTTGATACATTTTTGATATATTTTTTATACATTTGATATATTTTGATATATTTGATACATTTTTGATACATTTGATATATTTTGATAATTGATATATTTTTGATATTTTTGATACATTTGATATATTTTTATATATTTTTGATACATTTTTGATACATTTGATATATTTTTGATATATTTGATACATTTGATACATTTTTGATATATTTGATATTTTTGATAATTGATATATTTTTGATACATTTGATACAATTTTTGATATATTTTTGATATATTTTTGATAATTGATATATTTTTGATATATTTGATACATTTTTGATACATTTGATATATTTTTGATATATTTGATATATTTTTGATACATTTTTGATAATTGATATATTTTTGATATATTTGATACATTTGATATATTTTTGATACATTTGATACATTTTTGATATTTTTGATACATTTGATACATTTTTGATAATTGATATATTTTTTGATATAATTATATTTATTTTTATATTAATAATATTTACATCTTTATTACATCTTGCATAATTATTAATAATATAATTATATATCTTGCATAATTATATATTTATTATATTTATTTTTAATATATTAATATTAAAAATAATATTTATATTTATATATTTATTTATTTATAATATAATTATATTTATTTTTATATTACTAATATTTATTTTTAACATTATATTTGTAAGTTAAAATAAATTTTGTGCAATATCTTTATATTTGATTAAAAAGTGAGAAAACATGAATGTGTTAAAAAAAAAGAGTAGGCCGGTACAACTTGTACCGGCCGGAATATTTTTAAATATTTTATTACATCTTGCATAATTATTAATAATATAATTATATATCTTGCATAATTATATATTTATTATATTTATTTTTAATATATTAATATTAAAAATAATATTTATATTTATATATTTATTTATTTATAATATAATTATATTTATTTTTATATTACTAATATTTATTTTTAACATTATATTTGTAAGTTAAAATAAATTTTGTGCAATATCTTTATATTTGATTAAAAGTGAGAAAACATGAATGTGTTAAAAAAAAAAAAAGAGTAGGCCGGTACAACTTGTACCGGCCGGAATATTTTTAAATATTTTAATATTTTAATATTATGTGCAATCTCTTTGTATTTGATTAAAAACTGATAAAGCATCAATGCGTAAAAAAAAAAGAATAGGCCGGTACAACTTGTACCGGTCGAAATATTTTAATATTAAATATTCATTTTATTTAACTAGACTGACAATATGGTAAAATATGGGTCCCTCTTATTTTAATATTTTTTTTATTTTTTTAATACCAGCCGTATGAGCCTGTACCGGCCGGGAAAGAAAAAAAAATTTAAAAAAAAGGTACCAGCCGTATAAGCCTGTACCTGCCCGAAAAAAATAAAAAAAAATGTACCACTTCAAAATTTATTACGGATGTTAAAAAAAAAAAATACAAACCGGGACAAGCTCATCCGGCCGGAAAAATAAAAAAAAAAATGTACCACTTCAAACTCTTACGGCTGTTAGAAGAAAAAAAAAAAAAAATTCTACCGGCCGGTACAGGCTCATACGGCTGTAAAAAAAAAATAAAATAAAAAGTTTTATATTGTTTGTTGCTATTTTATTTTGTCCTTGGTTTTTTTTTTTTTACAGTCGTATGAGCTTGTCCCGGTTGGATATTATTTAATATTAAAAATTCAATTTATTGGTATAAACTGACAACATGTTGACTATGGTGGGGTCCTCATATTAAAATAAAAGCCGGTACAAGTTCTTACGGCTTGGTAAATTTATGTTTCATCTCAGCCTTCCAATAAGTTTATCAACGGTACAAAAAGGGGTTGTTGCACAGTTCTCATGGCAACCGGTTGCTATGGAAGGGCTCCCATATATATATATATATATATATATATATATATATATATATATATATATATAGTTTCATTTTATTTTAGTAACCAAAACTATACTTCATCAATTTCATGGAAGTCCTGTAGAAAATGATTGTTTTGTATACTTTTTGATGATTGTGAGGACGACGGGTACCACGTACCTCGATCCCCTTCATAACATTTCATCCGGTTATGATGAATTTATTTTTTTAATAAGTTGGTCAATTGATCAATAAAATACTGACATACATATAATTTTACATGCGTGTCAGTATTCTATTAGTCAATTAACCAACTTATTCCAAAATAAATTTTATACTACCACTTCCGAAATTGAGTGACCTTAAATTAATGGCGACCAATGCAACGATCGAACTGGGCATCCCAAAAAATGGTTGTTTCTGGACATGCAACATGTTGGTGAGGCCGCCAACATGTGAAATAAAATATAAATTCATCCGTATCCCATTCCATGTGTTGTCTTGTGAAATTAATCAAAGTTTATTTACTTTTTCCCAGTTGAAATGAACACAAGTATAGAACAAATTAACATTGATAGGTAAGAATCTACAACGCACTAGAACGCCTGTTGACGATCCTTTACTCCGAAACCAAAATATTGCCAATAACGTATAAAAAGGAAGTTTCTTCCAACATCAACATATCTACATGACAATCATACAATTTTGTCAATGTTTTATGTCAATTATATGATTGTTAGTTACGTAAATAAATATTAGTAATAATTTTTTTGAGAAAATGTGCAATAAGTGAGACTCTCTTATAATTTATACTAACAATCTCATATATTAATAAGTTTCGCAATTATAAATCTGACATAAATTTATTCTAATACATAACCACATTCTATATGTATATATCATTATTATGTTGAGTTTTTATTTAATTTTAATAAATTTTATATTTTAGTGAGTAGTTCATATAAATAATTTGAGGCATGGGTGGGTACACATTATACGTGCCCCGCATTTCTATGCACTACCTACCATCACTTGAGAAGAAGACGGTACAATGCATAGTTTGACAGCATTGCATTCATAGAGCAATGATCAAGAGACATAAGTTTTAAATAACATAATTTTTAAATAGCATAATTCTTTAAAACTGACGTCAATTTGGAGTGGCTTAAAAGAGAGTGGTCCCACTTATTTATCTTTTACTTACAAAAATGTCACTCACGGTCACTCCAAAACGACGTCGTTTTAAAGAATTATACTATTTAAAAATTATATTATTTAAGACTTATCCTATTGATCCTTGCTATGCATTCATATACTACTAGTATAATACTCCATTAAAATTAGTTTTATTTTTTGTTCAAAAAATAAATAAAAATTCAAACAAAATAAATTTATTATCATTGGAGACTACTCCACTTATGTATAGTAGGGGCAGGGCAAGTGGGCGAAAACAAAATTGGCACCTTTTCCAAATTCCAATTGTTCTGCCATTGTATCTCCATAGCTCCCCTCAGGGCTCAGACACTAGTGTTTTTTGGACACTAGTAATTGAAGGATAAAATCGTAATATTCCCACTCTTTAGGCCAGGCCGGCCCCACAGCGGATGATATTAATATAGTCCTAATTTTGCAATTAACCAACAGTCATTCTCACTCATCGGTTGGTGGGATTTCAATCTACTTTATTGATTCACATAACACTAAAAGAGTATTTATGTCTTAATTTTTTCAAATTTATTTATTTATATTCTTTTCTTTTGAATGTCATTTTTAACATTATTTTTTTCAATAATATTCTTATTCAATTTTAAAAAATTATTAAAAATGATTTTTTTTATGAAACAAATGGTGTATTATTATTTTGGAGTAGGATTCCTCGTGGTATGTCTTTATTATAATTGTCAAATCAAATAGTGGGATAGTCTTTTTTTTTATGTGAACATGACCATGAACATCGATAGGAGTGGTTGAAATATTTTCATTAGAAATGAATTTGACGTGTCTTTCAATCAAAGCATTTTAACTTCTTTTATATTTGGAGAATAATTATTTTAATATCGATTTTGTATTTTTTTTAATCTCTACTCACTAAAATCATTTGTAAAAGATCAGTAAATACTACTTTTAAAATATTTTTATATTTAATTTAGGAGTAAAATATTTTTATATACTCCTCCTACATATATATATATATATATATATATATATATATATATATATATATATATATATATATATATAGATTTCATCCACAACAACTGGTTATGGGGAGCAATCTATTTTGGCCAGTCCTTACTATCTGTACCGGCTTATATAAAAAAAAATTGTCTAAGACCGGTACACGTAGTAGCAGCTGGTCAAAATGGATTCTCTCCAATAACCAATTGCTGTGAATAGAATTCCATATATATATATAGAGAGAGAGAGAGAGAGAGCATGTAGGTTTCTTTGTTTGTGTAGTTGCACCTTTTTCACTTTTGTAATTGTCTCCCAATGACTTTTCCCAAAAAACATTATATTTGCATCCAACGCAAATAAAAAATTAAGGCCAGAAAGAAACTACTCCACATTATATTATTATTGTCCAACTAATTTGGCCCACTACTTCACGCTTTTATGCCTAAAGTCGGTTCGGCAACCTCATTTAACCTTTGAAATTATTTATTATAATGAATACTGTTTTCTGCAAACAATTACTTCGGAACAATTTACAACTTATAATTATTCAGATGTTTTTGTCTATAATCTACTCGTAAGTAAGGTTGTAAATGAATCGACTCGTTTAACTATCGAGTCGAGCATGATCTCGAATCGAGTTCGAATAATTTTAATTTTTTGAACGAATATGATCCGAGAATCAATAGAAAAATACAATTTGAGGTGGTTCAAATAAATTATCAAACTTTAAAATTTACTCATATTTGACTCATTTATATTTCGAGTCGAATCCGAATTAAATTTTTTGTCAAGCGGGTACGAATCGATCACTAATTATTTGCTCATTTTACAGTCTTACTTGTAATATAATTTTTAATTGCATCTTAATATATCTTAACAACCTACCTCTTAATGCATTTTAACCGCATACATTTTTGTATTAAAAGTCATTTGAATAGTTAAGATACAAATATGAGTCTAAACTATTTAAAGGAACTCTTAATACAAGTATATGAGATATTAAAATACATTAAAAAGTGAATTGTTAAGATATAATCAAAAATAACCCGAGTTAACATAAAATAAGGACCAATGACGACTCCCTCCATCCTTTTTTTAAAAGGAATATTTTTATCCTTTAATATTTGTCGTTTAAATTTTTAATTAAATATTTAATATAATTTTAGTTTTTTCATTCATTTTTATCCTATAAATAATACTCTACTATCTTTTTTTAATATAAATAATTAATATTATATTTAATACTATAAAATTATTTCTTTAAAATTTGTACAAGATACGTAAGCGAGTATTATATTTTCAAAACATAAAGTAAGGACCCTTACCATACACATGGATGTGGGCCCTGTTCTGCAAATACAAACGAAATACTGCTACAGAAGTGCAAGAGAAAAGAGAGAGAGAAACAGTGTGTCTGTGCGCATCTTTAGGGAGCTCTCTATTCTTTCCATCTCTCCACCGATATTCTCGACAAAGTTAAGCTAGGGTTTCACAACTCTATATTTTTCCCCATTGCTATTTTTTCCGTTCATTGGATAGACTTGCAGATCTCTGAAGCTACACTTGTTTTGGTGTAAGTATTTATACTATATCTAATCCCACTCTATTTACTCAACTGTTCAAGCTCATTTCAGCTGAAGCTTGACTGCTGTTCAACTTTAAGCCTCAGTTTTGATTTTATTCAGTTTAATTCAAGTTTTACAATTAGTGAATGATCTGGGTTGTTCATAAATTAATCTGTAAATTTATGTCTACATTATTGTGATTTGAGAATCTCCATGATATGATACTCATTTATCATCAGATTGTTATTTTCTCCGCCAAGGTAATTAAAACAACCCTTTGGGTACCTAGAGAAAACTGAGGAAAAAGATAACAAAGTACAGGCTTTTGTTTTCCCTTTTTCTTTTTCTCGAGTTGAACTTCGTTCTTGTGTCCATTTGATATCTCCATAAAATTGAAAGATGAAAGAAAGATCAGAAATTTTAAATCTTTCTTTAATTTCTAGGTGACTAACCAAGAATGATTTACAGTGTATTTTTTCTTCCATTTTCAATAACTTGAAGGTAATTGTAGTTTGTACTCGGTGAATTATGATTGAGAGATGCATTCATTTGTGGATCTGATATCATGTTGTGTTTTTGGTTGAATTGATCAATAAGGATTTAGGAGAGAATAAGAGAAAGAGTAAATCACTTTGCAGTACATGCTGTCTAATTTACTCTGAATACGTAATTCACTAATTTGTAGCCTAGAAATGATAGATTTCGAAAGAAATGAATAATACGCATTACCAGGATATACATCTTTTTGATAGCTGTGAATTTTAATGAAAATATCCTACATTGAATTCCAAATAATAGATTTTAATATATTTGTGCAGACACTTAAAAATTTATTCTCAATTAATTGTCTCATTTTCAAATCATACCATCGTAACAATGACATCAGGCATGAATACAGTCAGTTTTACAGTTAATCCTTGTGACTATAATTTCTTGGAGTGTCTTAGGAGGTTGCTGGAGCTTATATTTATATTTGTTATGCTATTAATATTTTAAGTTTCTGATTAGTCAATATTGAGTAATGGCAACTGAAGGTGTATCTGATGTTTGGCTATCATTTCAGGTATAGGATGACGCACATTTGGAATTAATTTAAGAGACTGAAAGAGTAGATTGAATATAAGCCGTTTGGGTTCTGTATGCAGCACGTACGGGATAGCTCCAGAGTGTATGTCTATGTATTCATATCATTGAATCCTTGAGCCTTCTGTGAATGAAATATCAAATCTTCCGGTGAAGTTTGTTTTAAAATTTTGCCGAATCCATGTAATTTATCATAGCTTGTGTTAACCTCACAAACAATGGGCTTATTATCTGGTACTTGTGAGATTGTTGAAGTAAAGGAAGAGCACAGTTCCAGTCAGAATGATCAAGGTATTCATCTATCAGCTGGACATGGCAAAGAGCGGAAAATTCCAATGCTGAAACAAGGACGAATTAGTTCTTTAGAAGATGACATCAATAAGCTCTTTGAAGCAATTAATATCAAAACTTCGTCCAAGGGTTCGACTCAGTTCAATCAAGTAGGTTCAGCCCTACCAAGTAAAAAGGACTCAAAAAAACCGATGCGAGTGAGTACGTCTCCATCAGGAATTGGGTTTTCTGAGCCAGTGTCTCTAAAGCAAGCGTTAAGGGGACTATGCATTTCTCAGGCATCAGAAATGGCTGCCATGAAACGGTTATCAAAGTCACCAGGGTCTCCTGCAATCTCAGAAACTGGAAACATAGCAAGTCTGTATAGGTCTGTTGTAGTTGAAGCTGGTGAATCGGGTCTTCCCATGGCTGAAGGTAAAGTGGGGAGAGTTGAAATATCTCTAGTTCCAGAAGCAAACACATCGAGTTCATTAGAGAAGGTGACTCAGTACCTTCAAGACCTCGAATTAAAGTCTACCAACCACAGTACCCACTCTTCTCCTCGATTTGCTCTTGCAATTACAGCTAGGAAAACTGTTTCGGCACTTTGGCAAAATGAGACTGTACCTGCATCAACAGAAGTTGGAAAACAATCTACAAAGGTAGAGCCTGTACTGGAAGAATTTAGTACATCGGTTACTTCTCTACCTTGTCATAGGACAGGTGATAAAATATTAGAGCAGGGTACAAATATCTCTGACTCCTTTAAGCCAGTTGCACCAGAAATGGATGGTGATAAGAATATTTCTGCACCAAGTAAGTCAACAAACAAAGCAGCACTGAAGTTGAGACGGAAAGGCAAGTTTCAAACTGTTCCTTCTTCATCTGGTATAATAAGCAGCAATAAGTTAGGGAAGTCAACAAAAAATGCTCCACGAGCATTCAAGCCGGTCGTTAGGGGTAAGAATTGTGTTAGGAAGAAAACAAAGCAGGTTTCAACTTCAGTTCCTGACACTTCTATTGCACATAATGATGTCAATTATGATTTTGATCCCAGTACAAGCAAATTGATATGCAAAAAATGCCAATGTTCACTGAAAGATGAAAAAGAGATCGATAAAGCCTCTCCAGCACCTCCTTCTCCAGGTGTCGGTCCTGGAAGCAGCTCAATTATCAGGAACAATGCTTCAAGCGAACCAAGCTCCATTTTGAATGGCTGTTCTGTTGTTGCAAAAACTAACAAGTACCCAAAATCTGGAGAAAAGGGGGAACTCTCACAGAGCTCGATGAGTAGCATCGGTGAGTTCAGTAGTAGCACTAGCCTTAGTGAGGATAGCAATCTCAGTGGATCTAGTTTCGGCAACAGACCTCACATGTCAAAGGATTTGAGGTGGGAGGCCATCCAGCATGTTACGAAGCAGTATGGATTTCTAGGATTGGGACATTTCAATTTATTGAAGAAGCTTGGAGGTGGAGATATCGGTACAGTATATCTTGCTGAACTAATGGGGACAAACTGCCTATTTGCAATAAAGGTCATGGACAATGAGTTTTTGGCGAAAAGAAAGAAGACGCCAAGGGCTCAAACTGAGAGAGAAATACTGAGAATTCTGGATCATCCTTTTCTTCCTACGCTATATGCCCAGTTCATTTCGGATAACCTGTCGTGTTTAGTCATGGAGTATTGTCCTGGTGGAGATCTGCATGTCCTCCGCCAAAAGCAGCCTTGCAGATATTTTGCGGAACAAGCGGCAAGGTATGAAACTCTTTTAAGGGTTTATCTATACCACATTTTCTCATGTTATTTCAGCTTATTTGTTGAAGACCTTTAAAAAAATAGAAAATAGACATAAGTACACAAGAAGAAAAGTAACTGAAATACAAATTTTGCATATGTCATTTGAATGCAATACATCTGTCGGTCTATGACTGTGTATGGTTCAGGATTGAACTACAAGAATTTATTTCACCTTTTTATTCTTTATGGCTCCTCTGGGATTAGTGAGATCTTTTGTTCATAATATTTCTCATATTTTCAATCTTGTTGGTCTTATTGTTGTTTAGTTTTGGAGGTGAAATAATTTCATTACTTTAGCTGTTATTTCTTCTTGGTTCCATAGTTAAAAGGGGTCTTGAATCATGATCTAGGAAATTTGGTGTAAAGGAACTCATTCTATCTATCAATTTTTAGTCGTTAATCCCTTTATTTTTTATGCAACCTTCAAACTAATTACTCCATATGCAGATTCTACGTTGCTGAAGTCCTCCTTGCCCTCGAATACTTGCATATGCTTGGTATTGTATATCGAGATCTGAAACCAGAAAACATTCTGGTCCGAGAAGATGGTCATATCATGCTTACGGATTTTGACCTTTCTCTTAGATGTTCTGTAAACCCAATGCTCCTGAAATCATCTTCTTTGGTTATGGAGCCTCCACGGATGTCGGGACCATGTGCCGGATCCAAGTGTATAGATCCTTTCTGCATGAAGCCCTCCTGTCAAGTCTCATGCTTCAGCCCTAGGCTTTTGCCTGTTTCTGCGAAAACGAGGAAGACAAAAGCCGATCTTGCAACCCAGATGAGATCATTGCCACTGCTTGTGGCGGAACCGAAAGATGCACGATCCAACTCCTTTGTTGGTACCCATGAGTATCTCGCGCCTGAGATCATCAAAGGAGAGGGACATGGAAGTGCTGTTGATTGGTGGACATTTGGTGTATTTCTGTACGAGCTTCTGTATGGGAAGACACCCTTTAAAGGTTTAGGAAATGAAGAAACGTTAGCGAATGTGGTACTGCAGAGCCTTAAATTTCCAGACACCCCACTTGTGAGTTTTCAGGCAAGGGATCTCATCAGAGGGCTGTTAGTGAAGGAACCCGAAAACCGGTTGGGATCGGAGAGAGGAGCTGCCGAGATCAAGCAGCACTCTTTCTTTGAAGGCCTTAATTGGGCACTGATACGTTGTGCAGTTCCGCCCCAAATACCCGAGCCTTGTGATATTTTAGCTCCAAAACAAGAGAAGGGGACCAAGTATCTAGAATATGGTGCTACAGGCGATCACTTGGAATTTGAGTTGTTCTAGCAAAAACATCATTTAGGCTTGTGCCTATAAATGTAAATTCGGTTGAGAATATGAAAAATTTGTAGTTGATCATATATTGAAATCAAAGTGTTCCACTTGAGTCATGACCCTACCCTCCTCCATCATTTGGATAGAAATGTTTTTGAATTTGGTTGATGAAGTTGACACATTGATCCTAAAATTCAAATTCAGTGCAACTCTGAGTTCTGTTGGTGGCCTGGCCTCCTGTCTTCGAGTGTTGCTACTTGCTAGATGGAGTACTACTTTACGTCGATATTAAATAATAGGGAATTGTTAAATTCACAACAGAAATTGTTATTTTCACAACAAAAGTGTTGTTATAGATTCTATAGCAACGGTTTTTACCGTCGTTATATATCTATAGCGACATTTTTGTTGTGAAAATAACAAAAAATGTTGTAAATTTAACAATTACCTAAATAATAATGTAGTATATGTGGATACATGACATGAGATTAAAATAAATAATACACACTAAAATAAAACTCAATTTCGACGAGCTAAAAGTCTACCCCAGAACTACAAATCTAATGATAACGATGCTCTAATGATTATTTTATCCCTCTACTTATGTCAATAAAACAAAAGAAAAACAAGAAGGTTATTTTATTCCAAATACTATTAAACCTATTTATTTTTATTTTATGTATTAATTGTTATATTATTATTTTTAAAATAAAAAAACTATACACCTTAAGCCATCGAATGAAAGAGTAATTAAAAATTATGAGAACATGAAAATTAGACACAATATATTTAAATTTTATTTAATTGTATTCTAATAATGTATAAAAATATAAATAAATAAAATTTAAATACAAATTTTCATATCTAGCAAGAAAATGTCACTAATAAAATGCTTTAACGTAGGAACCACTACCGTACATAACGATGTGGGTCCTGTTCCGCAAATACAAACGAAATACTACTACAGAAGAATTGAAAGATAGAGAAACAGTGGGTGCGCAGTGCGCGCATCTATAGGGAGCTCTCTTCCATCTCTCCACCGATACTCTTGACAAAGCTGAGCTAGGCATTTGAGGCGTTCGTCGGAGTTCTGTCAGCGCCGCCGGACGGGTCGGAGTTTTCCTAGACTTGGAATGAGTATCAGGCAAATGAGGAGAGAGAGGGGTGGTATAAAGGTGAAGAGTATGAGAGAATGCATGTGCAAGCGAGAAGCTGGGCTGGGAAGATGACTGGATTCGATCCTGCTAAAAATACTCAGTATAAAGGTTCTATTTATGATGCTGGGCCAACATTTGAATCTTATGGGGTTCCACATGGGTTAGCTGGTATGATTCTATCTTTTTTGTTCCAAGTGTTTCTTAATTACTATGTTTAATCTTTAGTAGCATTAGTTATTGATTCTTGGATATGGCTTGTTAGTTGTTACTACTATTATACTCCCTCTTTTCCATTTACAAAGATATATTTTTGTCTCAGTTTTACCCCAAGTCTATTAAGACTTTAGTAAGTACTGATTACATAATAATGGAGTTATGATGGTAATCTAAAAGATATTGCGTCATTTTATTTTTATACTATCATCAAAGAATATTGGACTATCCTTTCTGAACAAAAAAAAGTTGTAACATGATCTCTTTATCGTGGAACAAAGGGAATATTATTTCTATGGGCTCTAGTTTATTGTAAGATTATACCTGATTGCTATGAGTATGGATTATGAAATTGAAGTGGGAGTTTTTACTTTGAAATAAATTGTTGTTCAAGAAGTATGGGTTTCAATTGTTCCTACTCATTCAAGTTGATTTTCTGGTTTTGTGTTTGAACTTTTGATTAGCATGGTAGTGTTTTCCCCCCCTTTTTTTCTTCTGACTTTGGTTACTATGATTACAGAATGAATCACTTTTGAATTAGTTTCGTGTTGATTGAATTGTTCTGTTGAATGTTCATATATAATAACAAAAATGCTTATTTTCCAAAAAGGTTATTATTTTGTTTGAATTTTTTCCCCCTCAATCAAATGGGTGTTTTATGATATATCGTCTACTTTATTTATGTCCTTTGTATTGATCAGCATAATTTTAGTTGCATTTAGTTTGTGAGCAAGAATTGGATTGTTTTGTACAGATCTGATTAAGGCAGTTCCTGACGAACACAAGAAGTTTCTTGCTGATTTGGTTTGGGTCCATGAAGAGGTCAGGCTTGTATTCTCTACTACTATTCATACCAATGTTAGCTAAATGATTAGGATTTGTATATTATTTGAGGTGAACATGGGAAATACATTTTACTTTGCACATGTCAGTGCTGGACAATTTTTGTGTTCATAATTTTGTGTAAAATATAGCAAATAAATCCAAAGCTATGTGCTTTTATTTTTCATTTCCTAGGATAATGTCTGCATAGAGACTGAAAAAGGAATTAAAAACTGCAAATTGATAGCTGTACATGCTGGTTTGGAGAAAAAGAAAGGTGTGGCTGTGCAGCTAAAATACTTGAAAGCTAGGGACACCAGGATTCCTAAGGTGGAAGCTCTCAGTGGTAGGAAAAACGTTTGGGAAATCCCCGAGGTAAATGTTTCTTGGCTCCTAAAATTATTGTGTTGCAAAGCTTTCTTATTTTTTCAGCATACAGATTCTGATATATGCCTTGTCTATCCTTTTATTGATAAGTAGGCATAAATGTGTGAGCCGAACATGTTGAGAAATAACTTTTGTGGATTAAAATATGTTTCCTGTTTGTGATATTTAACAGGAGCTGACTAAAACTCTAACTATCGTGGTAAGTGGTCACCATGGGAAGCTCCACATTGAAGGCCTTAGACTCATTATAGATGAAGGTGGCGGATTAGAGCATAATCCAGTTGCTGCAATTGTGCTCCCTTCATTGAAGATTGTCCGTGATACTGATGAATTGGTAAAATAGTTCAGAGCTTATGCTTCTGGAAGGCCCGACGGTTTCGTATCGAGTATGTGGCGGACACTGATACTCACACTCTCAAATACTTCAAACTTTATTAAGCTTTATTAATCGAGTATGTATGTAAATACGTAGGGCATATTGATATCTTGGGTGTTGGATGGACATTTATACCCTCGTATGTACTATTACTAAATGTGTTGTTGTCCTTTATTATCACATAATAATTACTCCCTCCCTACCTAAATAATTGACGTTAGAGGGAGTTCAAAATTTCTCAATATATTTGACGTTACCAAGTTTTTAGGAAGTATTAATTATAATTTTTCCTCTATTGCCCTCAACTATATGGAGTATTTCATTTATTTAGACAATTATATGGAGTACATCTTTTCTTAATTAATACAAGGGTAATTGTGGTAATACATATCCATCTTAATGACAAAATTTGAGTGATAAATGACTTTTTTAATAAGTGTGAAAACCTTCAAAACGTCAGTTATTTAGGGATGGAGGGAGTATTAATTACTCCCTTCGTCTCTATTTAAATGACCTTTAAGAGATGGGTACACTTATTAAGATAATGATTGGAAAACATTAAATATAGTACTCAATTGTTTATAATATTCTTAAATCATTATTGAGTTTAAAGTAACAAAAAAAAAAGTAGAGTAATGAAGGGTATTTTTGGAAAAATTATCATTAATTCTCTTAGATTTGAACAAACGTTAAATAATTAAGGACAAATAAAAAAGTCTAAAAACGTCATTTAAATAAGGATTTAAATAGGGACGGAGGGAGTACTAGTAATAAATTAACGGCTTAGAGCATTCACAACAGTTTCTTTATCTTTATCCCTACATTACAGTGTTATTGGATCATTTGCAAAATAGAGATTCAATTTTTTCACTATGTACCCAACAGGTTCCTTATATTGATTCCTTAAATAATAAAATTTAAAAGTTAAAATTTTCAATAGTCAAAATATCAAATTAATAATAATCTTATAATTTATAAAAGAGAGAGTATAATTTATCAATTATAGTTCACTGTAAAATAATTTTTATTTTATTTTAAATTTTAAGTAATTTATGAAGTGAGTATTTAATGAATTGTAGCTGCAAATGTATATAAGATTAATATTAACTTTCAAAAAGTTAATTTGTGATATTTTTAAATTTAAATTTAATATGATTCATTTAAATTTTGAAAATAATAAATTTTATAATAATTATTATTTTTATAGTATTTATAATTATATTGACATAAATTAAATAAATTTATATCAGTTTTAAATTTGAATACGTTTGAAATTAATTTTTAAAATATAAGTCAATATTAAGTTTATAATTTGAAAATAAAGTAGTAAAAAAATGTCAATGTGTATGATTGATGAGTTGTTCACTTAAATGAGAGTATGAAATTTCATTTTGTATATATAGAGAATGGTCATTTGACTCCCTCACTTTGGGGAATAAAATCCTAATATATATTAAAATAGAGAGTCAAATAAAGATAAAAAACTGTTGAATAATAATTTGTTAATGTATTTTTTAAAATTGAAGATAAAGAATTAATTAAGAAAACTGTTGTTAATACTCTTATGTTGACTTGGAAATCCAATGCTGAAAACATAATTGTCAATTTACACGTTTTGGTTGAGAATTGAATGTGTGAATTAAAAAGGTAAGGCATATTGTTAACCAAGAAACTATAACATCATGAAGAGAATGTGAAAAGTTAGACTAGTACTATCATATTATTCATTTTAATTTAAAGGATAAAGTTTAGATCACCACTTGGGGCTTGTGTCTTCGTCTCCTCCTCCTCTATACGGTTAGCAGTTCTCTATATATACTATAAATCTCCTCGAATGTTTTACTTTGATACATCCCTCTCTCGATTTCGACGACTACCAATCTTAATCTCTTCGTCGGACGCTGATAATTAATTAATATGGGGGATCAAGAACACATGCCCAGCAAGGATAGGGTAGTCTGCTGTATTGGCGACGTCCATGGATACATCAACAAGCTACAAAAATTATGGTCCAATCTTGAAACCCTAATTGCCCCATCTGACTTCCAATCTGCTTTAATTATTCTTTTGGGCGATTACTGTGACCGGGGACCGGATACTTCTAAAGTGATCGATTTCCTTACCTCTTTGCCGTTAAAATACCCAAAACAGACCCACGTTTTTCTCTGCGGAAATCATGACCTGGCATTTGCGGCGTTCGTCGGAGTTCTGCCAGCGCCGCCGGACGGGTCGGAGTTTTTCGAGACTTGGAATGAGTATCAGGCAAATGAGGAGAGGGAGGGGTGGTATAAAGGTGAAGAGTATGAGAGAATGCATGTGCAAGCGAGAAGATGGGCTGGGAAGATGACTGGATTCAATCCTGCTAAAAATACTCAGTATAAAGGATCTATTTATGATGCTGGGCCAACATTTGAATCTTATGGGGTTCCACATGGGTCAGCTGGTATGATTCTATCTTTTTTGCTCCAAGTGTTTCTTAATTACTATGTTTAATCTTTTGTACTCCCTCCATTCCTATATGTAAGTCGTTTTAGACTTTTTTTTATTTTCCTAATTATTTGTCGTTTGTGGGTATCTAGTGGTTATCTAGGAGAATTGATTACTATTTTTCTCAAATTGCCCCTTATTACTCTACCTAATCTTTTGATCCATCCATATTTATGAGATAAGTTTTGGTGAAGGGTATTATAGACAATTGATACTATAGTTAATGTTTTTCAATCATTTTCTTATTCCTTGTGCACATGTCTAAAACGACCTATATTAAGGAACTAAGGGAGTAACATTAGTTATTGATTCTTGGATACGGCTTGTTATTATACTCCCTCTTTTCCATTTACAAAGATATATTTTTGTCCCAGTTTTACCCCAAGTCTATTAAGACTTTAGTAAGTACTGATTACATAATAATGGAGTTACGATGGTAAACTAAAAGATATTGCATCATTTTATTTTTATACTTGTATCATCAAAAGAATATTGGACTATCCTTTCTGAACAAAAAAAGTTGTAACATGGTCTCTTTATCGTGAACAAAGGGAATATTATTTCTATGGGCTCTAGTTTATTGCTATGAGTATGGATTATGAAATTGGAGTGGGAGTTTTTACTTTGAAATAAATTGTTGTTCAAGAAGTATGGGTTTCAATTGTTCCTACTCATTCAAGTTGGTTTTGTGTTTGAACTTTTGATTAGCATGGTAGTGTTTCCCCCTTTTTTTCTTCTGACTTTGGTTACACTATGATTACAGAATGAATCACTTTTGAATTAGTTTCGTGTTGATTGAATTGTTCTGTTGAATGTTCATATATGATGACAATAATGCTTATTTTCCAAAATGGTTATTATTTTGTTTGAATTTTTTCCCCCTCAATCAAATGGGTGTTTTATGATATATCGTCTACTTTATTTATGTCCTTTGTATTGATCAGCATAATTTTAGTTGCATTTAGTTTGTGAGCAAGGATTGGATTGTTTTGTACAGATCTGATTAAGGCAGTTCCTGACGAACACAAGAAGTTTCTTGCTGATTTGGTTTGGGTCCATGAAGAGGTCAGGCTTGTATTCTCTACTACTATTCATACCAATGTTAGCTAAATGATTAGGATGTGTTTATTATTTGAGGTGAACATGGGAAATACATTTTACTTTGCACATGTCAGTGCTGGACAGTTTTTGTGCTCGTAATTTTGTGTAAAATATAGCAAATAAATCCAAAGCTATGTGCTTTTATTTTTCATTTCCTAGGATAATGTCTGCATAGAGACTGAAGAAGGAATTAAAAACTGCAAATTGATAGCTGTACATGCTGGTTTGGAGAAAAAGAAAGGTGTGGCTGTGCAGCTAAAATACTTGAAAGCTAGGGACACCAGGATTCCTAAGGTGGAAGCTCTCAGTGGTAGGAAAAACGTTTGGGAAATCCCCAAGGTAAATGTTTCTTGACTCCTAAAATTATTGTGTTGCAAAGCTTTCTTATTTTTTCAGCATGCAGATTCTGATTTATGCCTTTGTCTATCCTTTTATTGATAAGTAGGCATAAATGTGTGAGTTTTGCCGACATAACTATTTTAGCCTCATAGAGCCGTACATTTTGAGAAATAACTTTTGTGGTGTAAAATATATGTTGCCTGTTTGTGCTGTTTAACAGGAGCTGACTAAAACTCCAACTATCGTGGTAAGTGGTCACCATGGGAAGCTCCACGTTGAAGGCCTTAGACTCATTATCGATCAAGGTGGCGGATTAGAGCATAATCCAGTTGCTGCAATTGTGCTCCCTTCATTGAAGATTGTCCGTGATACTGATGAATTGGTAAAATAGTTCAAAACTTATGCTTCTGGAAGGCCCGACGGTTTCGTATCGAGTATGTGGCGGACACTGATACTCGGACTCTCAAATACTTCAAACTTTATTAAGGTTTTGTTATGGTATGATATGATGCAAATATTGATTATCTTTTAATACCTGTGACAAATTTATCTTTTAAGAAGGGGGTGCGGGGTGCATGGGAGGGAGAGCGAGAGGGCGTGTAAAAAAAAATTCCATTGTTGTCCATAAAACAGGTGAACCATAGTAGTTTCTAAATTGTTCACTTATGTGACGGCAGGTCTACAAGTTGAATCTTTATTTTTTAATTGAAATTTGAACTTTCTTGCCTTGGCAAGAATGTATTCCAACACGTCCTGCACTCAAGGATAAGTAATTTTTTTACTATTGAATTTTGATTGTACTCTAATATTTTTATTTTATTGAATGATTTTTTTTATATAACGTCTTAATCCTCTGGGATAATACTAAATGCACATATAATATGTGTACAATCAATCATGCCTATTTTGTTCCGTAAATCAATTTGCAGATACAATTAAGTGAATTAAATTTGAAGGCTTTGCGTTGTGTTTTGGTCAACTTAGGTAATTAAAAATCCAAAAACAAAGTCTAGAGAAGCAGTTTCTTTTTCTCTTTTATTTATTTAGTTTTCCCAATTGCGTAAAAGAGTTTCTCTTCAATTATAAAAACTTGTACCAAAACTGGTGTGTCGTCATTATTTATTTGGTTTTTCAATTGGATGGAGTGAACGGGTATTGGCGGGTATTGGCTTTTTATATTATAGTGACAGAAAATCGTCGCTATAACCGACTCGTTCTTAGTTCGCTACTTATAAGCTACTTATAATTCACTGGAGAAGCAGATTATATATATATATATATATATATATATATATACAGAATGGATCCTGTCCGGACTCTCGGACAGGACCCAAAATCCGGACCCAAAAATTTATTTATTTATTTAATTTTTTTTTTGTAGAACAACTAAAAAAAAAAAAAAAAATTTATGGAACTGAAATTTTTCAATAATACAGTGTTTTGGGTGTGTTTTTAACACCCACACCAACCAATGTATGTACAGTCTGCCCAGACTGTACAGACATGTTTCGTTATAGGCATCCAAATCACACCCAAAACACTGTATTATTGAAAAATTTCAGTTCCATAAAATTTTTTTTTTTTTTTAGTTGTTTCAAAAAAAAAAGCCAAAAAAAAAAAAAAAAGAGGTCCGAATTTTGTTAAAATTCGGACTCCCGGACCAGATCCGGTCCCTATATATATATATATATATAACAGCCGGTTGCTATGAGTACTGTGCAACACCCCCTTTTTGGACCGTTGATAAATTGAATTGATGGTTGCGATTAATTTTTTTATTTGATAAGCCGGCACAGGTTGTTGTGCCTAATTATTTACCTGTACCGGTTTCTATTTTAATAAGTGAGGCCCACGTAAAATTAACTTGTCAGTATAATTATACAAAATGAATATTTATTATTAAAATAATCTGGCCGGAAGAGCTTGTACCGACTTACACATATTTTTTTTATTTCTCCATTATATGTCATGACTCAGCACATTAAAATAGAATAAAAAAATAAAATAAATTCCGGCCTGTACAGGCTGATACGGTTGGCATTAAAATAATAAAAAAAATTCCGACCGGTACAGGCTGATATGACTGACATTAAAATAATATTAAAATGCCGGCCGGTACAGGCTGATACGACTTTCAATAAAAAATTAAAAAAAATAACCGGCCGGTACAGCTTGTCACGGTTGACAATAAAAAATTAAAAAAATAATTTTATTCAAGCAATTCGCTGTTAAACAGATTCGAACTCGCAACCTCAAACTCCATACACTCGTCATATGACCACCCGAGCACCACGAGCAGGGTGAGCTCAATAAGAGTGAGCTTAAGATCCTTTTCGTGTGTGTGTGTGTATATATATATATATGGACTTTTTTTTTTGATTTTTTTTGGTTTTTTTTTTTAAAACAACTAAAAAAAAATATTTAATATTTTATGAAACTGAAATTTTTTCATAATACAGTGTTTTGGATGTGATTTGGGTACGTATAACAAAAATATGTATGTACAGTCTGGGCAGACTGTACCACCACTTTTTGGTATAGGTATTCAAAACACGCCCAAAACATTATATTATGGAAAAATTTCAGTTCCATAAAATATTAAATATTGTTTTTTAGTTATTTTAAAAAAAAAACCAAAAAAAATCAAAAAAAAAAAATTCCGCATTTTAACAAAGTAAGGGAGCCCTTACCTGATCCTGTCTGTATATATATATATATATATATATATATATATATGCATAAAATATTAGAGTATAATTTGATAGGCCCGAAGGGTTTAGGTGACCCACGTCACATGGTTGGATATTTACGTTGAGGGGGTAAGGAGTTGAATATTCCAGAAGGTCACAGTCCAAATTTGACTTATGATTCACATGTTGGTTTCCTATTTCTAAGAAAATCAAATTATATTCCATGTGTTCAAATTATAAATACACGATCATAATTTAAGTTTTAAATACAACTTACCTTACACACTGTTTACTCTAATTCGCTAGAGTAATTACATATCTTCATCGGAGTTATACTTGACGGACTCGATTGTTAAACTTTTTTGATGTGATTGTTTGTTTACTGTGCAGGTTAAGCTGGTTGATTGATGATACATAAAAATATTTTTAAAATTAGAGACTACTAATCCCTATTTGCTCTTATCTATTCTCCAAAAGAACATTGCTTTATACATATACATATACTATGATGCTCTGCCACTCTTTTTTCCCCTTTCCACCAATAGGGCAGCACTTGACTATGGGAAAAGTGGTATATATAAGAACCTACCTACCAGGCTGTTCTCTAATTGTAAAGACTAAAGTGGTGCACATAATACACGTGTAAGAATGTTCCTAATCGAAACCAATTATTTTTCCTCTCAATAATGTATTTTAGTTCAAAATTAAAAGAATCATAAAAATTTACATACTAGTATAAGGTATGCTTTATTATGTATTTATGGAAGATAAAAAAAGTGGTATTTTGAGACCAAGGGAATAATATTTTTTTTTCTATTGCTCTAAAATAGTCCAATTTATTTATAGGCTGTTAACTTGGAAGAGGATTGACCAAAATCCAAAGCCAAAGGTATGTTAAAATGTTTTATTATTATAGATGTTAAAATGTTTTATATATAATACTAATTAAATAGTAGTAGTAGTGTTGTTGTGTTGTAGACTTGTACTCTTGTAGGTTGGCCTGGCCTGACACACAAATCATTTCTATAACCATAAAAGGCCAACAAAAGAGGAAAAGAAACAAGTGCATATCTCAAAAGCTTAATTAGAAAAACTGTTGTCGACTTGGAAATCCAATGCTGAAAACATAATTGTCAATTTACACGTTTTGGATGTAAAAAGGTAAGGCATATTGAAACTATAACATCATGAGAGAATGTGAAAAGTTAGACTAGTATCATATTTTAAAGGGTAAAGTTTAGATTACTATTTGGGGTTTGAATTCTTTTTTCATTTAATCACCTGTAATCTGTAAAGTTACATTTAAACTCCTGATTTTTTAATTTTAATTTAAAATCAGAAGATCTGTTTGGTTATCCCCAAATGTGGGCTATACTTTCGTTAGGTAAAAAGTGGTGCTTTAACAATAATAATCAATCAAAATATATTGTATTGTATTATTAATTACACTATACATAATCAGCAAGCCAAGTGATGCACCCACCATGATCATGTCATGGTGGAGGGGCTCCACCTGTGATATGTGAGAGATTTCAAGGCCCAGAATCCTTACCCACCTCCATCTATCTATTGAGGAAACTCATGAATCAAAATTGAAGTTTGAAAAGTTGAATGGCTCGAGCGCTCGAAAATGTTCCCCAACGGAAAGAAATCCCATTAACTTTGTGATTATAATCATTTTAGAATATTAAAATTATTGCCTCAAATTATTCACTTGTTTTTTTATTTCCATGATTATCTTTTGGGAATTGATATTTCGACATGAATTGTGATTTGTCTCGCTTCGTGTAAAAATATCACTACTCTATCGTGTAGAAATATCAATTTTTTTATCTTTTTAATTTTTTCAATTAATAGATGATTAGACTTTTAATTATTTTAATTTAATTCAATCGAGATGTCATGTCATAAATTAATGACATGACTTACGTGTTAAAATGAGTCTGCCATACTTTTTTTTTACTTATGGCTTTATGTAAATAATATTTTAAGAGAAAAAGTCAAAGCAAGAATTAAACAAAACAAAATGCTAATTAAATTTGAAGTTTTAAAATTTATAATACAACACAATATATAGTGTTCCCTAGTCATGTATTTGTAACATAGAGTAAGGTGGTGTTTGATAAAATTGAATAATTAAGATCTGAATGGTTATGACATCTTAATAAATTAGATCATCTTAATGAAATTGCATCTGAATTTATAAAGTTGTTCGGTAATTGAAATTGTTAAAACATCTTAATAACAATATTTTACAATTTTAACCTTGTAAATGAAAACAAAGACTTTTGCATTCAATGTATAATTTTAACTATATGCGAAATTCTACGAGTGTCTGAACTCCACTACTAAATTCTATCACCACTACCACCACTCTACTACTACCTACAAATTCCAATGATCTAATTTCAAATCCCCTCTACAAATTGGAGGGCTTTAAAATTTGGCATCAATCATACATACATATACGTTGTCAATATCTCATCTCATGAACCTCATGGATTACAGCAAAAGACTTTTGTTTTCTCTTCTATTTCTCTTTCCTCCATTACTCCCACCCTGCATTCAAATTGAGTGTTTTTCTTGTTTTGGGTATACACATCCATGGAAGTCAACATCTATTGCCGAGAAGTACCAGCTGGGGTTTCGGTAGCATTGAAGGCGGCAGAGCGGAATTTTTCGGCGGTCGTCATCGCTGATTTCTGACAGAAAGTATCCATAGCTATGTTGTATTATGTCACTCCCTCTATCCTACTAAAAATTAGTACCAGCGAACAACAACGAAGGAGAAGAGCAGCGGCGGAGAGAAGAGCAGCGGAGTGAAGTGCAACAACGCAAAGATCACTAGATCAGTAAGGTTAAAAGAGGATATTTTTGTCCAAAAATAATACAATTCGCTCAGACATGCCTCTTAATGCTATATAATTATTTTTGTGTCTAAGCCATTAAGAGCCATTAAGAAGTAAGAAAAAATTTGTCAAACAAAATTTGCCTCTGACCGAATCAGAGACAAATTCATTCAGAGTCATTAAGAGGTAATCAAACACTGCCTAAATAAAAAGAGAAGATTCTTGGTGTCCATAATGGAAAAATGGTGATACTAGTAGTGCTTTAATGTATGTATCTCTCATGTCATAGATTTTGTTATGTAGGTATGTTTATGTTGTTGTGCCAGCGACTCCCATGTGGAATAAGTTGGTTGAAATTGTGGCGGTACCACCACCACCACCAAAGGAAAATCTAAACATAACATAACATAACATTGAAAGCTCCGTCATCCATGTGCTGGCTGGCTCACCCATTTCCCCATTCTACGGCTAACATTATCTCCTCTCCATTTTACTATTCTCCTCAAGGGTTTGTTTCTCATTTATTTTTCCTAAAACAAACAGTCTTATTATCATAAAATTATAATCATGAATGTATTATGTCAAATTTTCTTAACCAACAACTTATTATTTTTAAAAATAATTGTGAAATGAGCCTTTTTTATAAGATGGTGACATGGAGTAATATTTTAAGTTTATCAAGTGGGGTAGGGTTTATGAGTTATTTTGGGACAAACAATTTTGAATTTGGGTGCATAATCTTCATTCACATAAAGGTAAAATTCTTATGTTTCTTTTATATAGTAAAGTAATGGTTGGCAGTTGGGTCATTCCCATTCGATATACACACACAATGGTTGTTTTTCTATTTTCTTATGTGGCCTGTGGGTGATAAAATGAAAGCTAAGCTGGCTTGAAAGCTTTAAACCCCAAGGCCAGTCTCAGTCTTAGTCTTGTTCATAAGCACCATCACAACTGTAGAGAAAAGGGTACACTTCATCATTCCCCAAAGCCAAAGCCAAAGCAAGAGAGAGAGAGAACGAAAAAAGATAAAGAGAGGAACCCCGAGAAAGAAGAAGGGTTTCTCTGCGAGGAGAGAGAAAATGATGCAAACTCATCAACAAACAGTGATGCAATCGGCTCAAATTTCTGGGAGTTTAAGCTTCAATGGCAGCCTAACCAAAGAAGAGGAAGAGATGTCGAAGTCTGCTCTTTCTACGTTTAGGGCCAAAGAGGAAGAAATTGAAAAGAAGAAGCTGGAGGTGAGAGAAAGAGTTCAGGCTCAGCTGGGTCGCATAGAAGAAGAAACTAGGCGTTTGGCTAATATTCGTGAGGTAATTAACTCCATTATTTTACTACCGCCTTCTATTTAGGTCTCAATTCTCAGATTCGTATTATTATTATTTTTCTTTTTTGGTGCAAAACACGTCTAAATTTTAGGGCCTGCTTTAAATTATGTTAGGGGAAGAGGAGAAGAGGATGCACATGGGTTTGGCTACCATAATTAAATGGTGGAAGAATAATTTGAGGGGAATCAGGGGGGAGAATTTTTTAGATTTACTTGTCTATGCTCTCTGTTCTTTTCTTGATTCTTGTATATTTATGAGTTTAGTTCAAATTATATTTATGGAGAAGAGAAATTAAAGGAGGAGCCATTTTATTTATTTGTTTTTATTTCTATTCTCCTTTTCTCAACAAATCCATTAACCATACGAAGCCTTTAGGTATTTTCCATAAATTTTTCATGTGAAATTATTGATTTTATTGACACCCAAGAAAATAGCAGCTGTAAAAGTTGTCACTTTACTTTTGGATTTCATTGTCTTTCGTTATATTCATGGTAATCAATCTTTATGATTTAGAACAAGAAATAGGTAAATATGTATACCTATTAGCTTCAATTTTGGGTTTTAAGTCTTCATATTGTTGAATTGAAGTCGAGCTGAAAGGTTTTGAACAAGGAATCATGATTATATTAACAGTACCGGTAATTACTGGAATCAGTTAAAACCTTGAAATATCTAAATCAACTAACTTTGCATTATTAATGGTATCTCTTCTCAATTCCTGTTTCCTGTCTGTATCATATCAAACTAAAAGACAAATTTGAATTCTTATGTGGTTTTCAACTTAATTTCCTTTCTATTACCCTTAATTATGGTTTAATTATCAGGAACTCGAAGCACTAGCTGATCCAATGAAGAAGGAAGTTGGAGTTGTTCGTAAGAAGATTGATGCGGTTAATAAAGAGTTAAAGCCGTTGGGACATACCTGCCAGAAGAAGGTAAAAATGTTACCAACCACCCTATATTTAAAAATTCAATATTATGAATTAGCACATCTACTAGTTAGCTTAATTATAAGAATTTAGTGAAAAACCTTTTGGATTTGGGATTTTAATTTGTCACAGGAGAAAGAGTACAAAGATGCTCTGGAGGCTTTCAATGAGAAGAACAAGGAGAAAGTACAGTTAATTACTAGGTTGATGGAGGTAAGTTTACAAGTATATTATTGGTCTAGTAAAAATTTCTGAAGGTATTTTTGACCCTAGTAATGAAATTGGTTATGATTTTGATCATATCTTTGGCACAGCTGGTGAGCGAGAGTGAGAAATTGAGGATGAAGAAGCTGGAGGAGCTGAGTAAGAGCATAGAGGTAAGGCGCTGAATCAGAAATGCTGATGACTAATTAATTAGGGTTGGTGTGGATGTATTTATTAAGCAGACGTGTCTTTTCTTTTCTAGTTATATATGGGTGATTTGGGTTTGGTTGTATTCTATTGTTTGGGTTGGTTGGTTGGTATTAAACATGTAACTTTGGATTTTCTTTGGCTACCATTTTAGTTTGCCATGTCTCTCGAGTTTTGTTAAAGTTAATAGTGTATTTTGCAGAAATGTTTTGTTGCAAGAAGTATGTATGTATGTTGATGGAAATTCATTCAAATGGGAATTTATATATATATATTTTTGAATAGCTAGCTCTGGCCTCTTCTGCATTAGATAAAGTCTAACGTACGTTTTGATTAATTCATATATTTAATGGAGTATTAGTATAAATTTGGCATTTGCAGGTTGACTTGTTACTACAACTTACAACAACTACAACTACCAGCCAACGACCATTGGTAGCTTTTTGAATCTCTAATTTTGTATTTTACTACTCTACTACTACTAAAGTAGTACTTGGCATATATTACTCCAAGGATAAATAAAGAGTTCTGATAGGCCTACCCGTAAACCCAACCCAACCCAACCCAACCCATGGAAATAAGACAAGGTAGAAACATATTTGGTCCATCAATAATTATGATACTTTAAAACAATGCCCCTTTGATCCCAAACACTCTTGAGTTGAGTGGGAAACACTTAATTAGAAACGGGTCCTCTATGTACCTAACCTTTCTTACCCTCATACAACTACAACTACAAGAGAATGATTTATTTATGCAACTAGTATACGACGGCAGCAGCAGCAACTTTCACAAAATTTCATATTCAAAACCATACTCACCATTCGCCTGGCGGTGGTTGCTACGTTTGGATTGCAGAAATAGTGGTGGTGGACGTAGTAATGAAATAATGAATGAAAAAAATTGTGTATGGAACCACTCATTCCAGCCTCTTTTCTTTTTCATTTGTTCACCAATTCCATTCCCATAATCCAAACACAACATTATATTTTGGAGAAACACCCAATTGCATGTATGAAATATTATGATAGCACTAATAATTTACATATAATGTGCATATTAAATTCTTTCTCCATTTCAAACTTAAAGAATATGTTTTGACCTTTTAAAATGAATTAAAAAACTACGGATATGAAATTTAATTACAAACAAGTATAAGTCTTACAAAATAAGTATTTATTACAAATATTGTTGTTTTCAAAATTGAAAAGAAATCAAATTTATTTATTTTAAATTTGAAGATTTAAACAGTTATTTAAAGGAGTTTTGCTCTCAAAGTATTGTATTTTCACATGCATCTGGCTCCCAGTCCCGCTCTCTCTCCTCTCGCAGAGTCGTAGTCGCACAAGGGAATAGCCGAATAAGGATTGGATTGGTGTAAAATCCACATAGAAAAAGTGGATCTTCATCCAAATCCAATTAAATTCTCTACAATATCTCCATTATTATTATTATTATTATTATTATTATTATTATTATTATTATTATTATTATTATTATTATTATTATTAAATGAAGTCCATTAATCAATATTGGTCCACACTCCACAGCATGGCCTCATTCACAATTATCCTCTCCATTATTAGTGGATAGTATAAAGTGACTTAATACTCTCAAATTTAATAGTACCTCTGTTCAAGGATAAAAATTCTGATGAACTTTTCACGTCCATTAAAAAAATGAATGAAATGACAAAATTGCCCATAATAATGTCATTAAATATGGAGAGAGAATTAGAATAAGAAAAATATGAGATATTTAATGCTACGGGTATAATAGAAAAATATGTGTAAAAGTTTAGTTATTAAAAGAAATGGACATTTAACATGAGACTACTCAAAATAGTAATAAAGACTTTTATCATGGGACGGAGGGAGTAATACAATTTTATTATCATAAAATTAATGATAAATTAAATTAAATACTTTTTTTATTGTTGTTAATTTAAGACATAATTATTTATATCGAAGCATCCAATTTAAAGCCAATTGGTACTAAATAGAGAGTTCTCTCAAATATATATAGTGAGTTATCCGGTTCAACTTAATCGATGTGAGACTTTAACTAAATAATTTAAACACACCCAATAACATTATGACTATTAAACTAAATATTCCTTCTCCATTTTAAGACATACTTAACTAAATACACACTCATCCTTTGCCACGGCCAAGGTTTAAAGGTCCACCCTCTTGGTACATAAAGGATGGGAGGTAACAATTGGGCCAAGAACCTTTGGTATTAAACTAAATATTCATTATTATATTTAGGAATAATTATGGAAAAAGAAATATACTTAAAGTCTGATGCATGAAAAATATACTTAAAGTTGGTGAATAGCCTTGATTTTTCTTTGCTAATTATTAGTAACTCACTACTCCAAGTTGATCTAAAGATTTTCTTGTTGGATTATTTGGAAAATGGACTGGACTCGTATCATTGGAAGCCTACTAGGCTTTAGCCCACTTTGTTATGGTACTGGTATATATATATTCTTTAAAAGCTTAATAAGCCTAGCTAGACTAGGTTAGATCAATTATTATTATTCTAACTCTTTTCTTTTGTAACTTTGTAAATGTGTTCTATTGGATTCCCTACCAATAGGATAATATATATTCTGGATCAGAACACAAGAAGGAAAGGCTTAACATTGGTCCAGTTTTATCTAGCTTTTATGCAGGCTGGCCGGCTAGAAATACCTCAAGGTCCATAACCCCTGACAAGTCTTTCATTTTTATAGCCCATTTAGAATATTTTCCAAATTCAAAAAGTACAATCACTATAGACGTGTATGTTTTTGTATATTTAAAATGAGATTAAATTGGTATTGATCAATTTCTAACATAAAATTAAATTATATATAAGTGTTGTTTCCATAATTTATTTTTTTAATAACAGGATACGACCATGCAAATTGTTTAGGAAGATTAATTGGATACTACTACTAAAATATTGTGTAGTTATATGTTTCATTAGTTTCACTCCTCAAGAATCATATATACCTTTTGAGCAAAAAATGCATGATTAAAAGAAATTTTAATGCACGATCCACGTCTATTGAATTCAAAAGTAACTTGAAAATGAATTAGGCGATTGCATAATGATATTTAAAGTGAACCGCACATGTATTAGGAGGAGTAAATAATGCGTATATATATTTCGTTTGATTTTTGTTGTCACTATATACACATTATCATGAAGGCACATGACTATATAAATGAAAACAAACCTTCATGCACGATCTATATAAATTAAAACCATAATATTTTTCCTACCAAATATAAGCCTTATACACACACACACACATATATATATGCTTTGTCTTTTTGCTAGCTTGAAGAATCGAAGATCTGCATGTCTCCTTTGGGAGCGACCTGTATGAATAGGTAGAATACTATTTATAATTTTTGCGTATGAATTCGTGTATGATACTCCCTCCGTCCCAAATTAACTGCTCAGTTTTGACTTTTTTAAGTCAAATTGACTATTCTTAAAATTAATAATTAAGCATATATAAATATATTTCTAAAATTATAAAAATTAAGATTAGTAATAAATTGTATATACTTTCTTTTGGTTATAATCTCTTCACTTATATTTTAGCAAAAATAGTAAAAAGATTAGTTTTAAAAATGGTCAATTTGACTTTAAAAAATCAAAACTGAGCAATTAATTTGGGACGGAGGGAGTAATATATTATTTTGTTTTTAATTAGGTCGTCAGAATTTGTCGTCTATACTAAAAATAATAAGCAAGTGAAATAATGAGAAAAATTAATATGATTGGAAAAAGAAAGAGAATTTGTCGTCTATACTAAAAATTAATATTTTTATAAAAATAGCAAATAAAGAATTATAAAAATATTTGTTATTTTATAATAGGATATAAAATAGGATATATTATAATTCTTTATATAAAATAGCATATATTTGCAAGGATGTGAATTGCAAGCCGGAAGAGCTTGTCCCGGTTGAGTTTTTTTTAACAACCGTAAGAGTTTGTAGCGGTCGGGAGTATTTTATATTTTTTTAAGTTTACGAAATGTGCTGAGTCATGACTATTAATGGAGAAATGCTTAAAAATAAAAATAAAAAAGGCACAGCCGGTACAAGCTGTGCCGGTCGGACATTATTTAATATTAAAAATTCGTTTTATTTCAACAAGCTGACAACATGTTGACTATGTGGGGTCCTCATATTAAAATAAAAGCCGATACAAGTTGTGCCGGCTTGGTATATTTATGTTTCATCTCAGCCTTCCAATAAGTTTATCAACGGTCCAAAAAGGGGTTGTCGCACAGTTCTCACGGCAACCGGTTCCTATGGAAGGGCTCCCATATATATATATATATATATATATATATATATATATATATATATATATATATATATGTGGTATTTACAAAAATATCACCGCGTCTTATCAAAACTACATCGTTTTGATAAAGTTCTATTATTTAAGAGAGTTTTACTACTTAAAGGTATCCTGTCTATATATATATATATATATATATATATAGGGATATGATCCATAACAAGTATTTGTTATGGATGTAAATTGGGCAAATACCATCATATCCGTAAAAGAAAAATACCAATACGCCAATTCGTCTAGCGTACACTAAAAATTCCTACAGCCCGTACGCTAGTTGAACTAACGTACACTAAAAAAAATTCAAGGATTCAATTTCATATAAATATCAATCCAATATGATTTCGTTGAAGTAGTATTATAGAAGGAATCAATTTCGTTTGAATATCAATCTAATATATATATATAATCTCACAAGTACTTAATAGATTATGAGATTGACTTGCTAAAGGAGTTCTTCATATAGATGTCCACTATTCAACAATTTATTCGAAGAAATTGAACCCCATATCATCATTGAACTCCTCCTCCTCTGCCATTTTTTCATCTTTCTTTGCCTCAGCAGCAGGAACTGCAGCTCCGTCACCACCACCAACGCTGCTGCCAGAAGGAATTGAATCCAACTTCTACCTACCAGATTGAATCAGTTCAGTGATATCCTTTCCCTTTATGCTCAGACGGTAGATGACGGTGAACTCGGCGAGAGAGGTTAGCTTTCCAATAGTAGGATCTAACCGGCCGGTGAGACCAGGCGTACCAGCTCGGGGATCACCGAGATTTAAAGCGATCACCTTGTCGCTGTCGCAATAAACGCTGGCGAAGTTACAGGGGTCGGCCGTGAAATCCCAAGAGGCAAAATAATTAGAGCCGGGCATATCATCCAAAGATTTCTTAATAGTTTGAAAAGAGAGAAAATCAATTGGGTCCAACATTGGAAACACTAATACACTTTGGGTTTGAAATTTTTTTTAGTGTACGCTAGTTGTACGGGCTGTAGGAATTTTCAGGGCGTACTGGTATTTTCCTTTTTTCATCTGGGCGCTTGATTTATGTAATGAACGGATATGATGGTATTTATTCAATTTATATTCATAGCAAATACGTGCTATGAATCATATCCCATATATATATATATCTTCGAATTCCTAGATTGTTTTCATCTCTCTTGTGAACTTGAGGCAGATATGGTGTAAGAAGATGTTGGATCCTCTCCATTAATACAAATATTTGATTGTCTTGCATTTCAAAACATGAACGTACGTACAAGTTATTTTAAGTTAGAAATATATATAATTACCCTAGCTAGCTTATATGCAAGAACCTACGTACCTCTCCACAAATTAATTTATATATAAAAAAAAAGGTAAGTAAAATATTAAACTTAAGAAAAGTTTAAAGACTAGTGGCAAATTTATTTAATTTGGGGATGAAGGAGCTAGCTAGTGGGAATTAAACTTCTTTAGGCAGCGTTAAATATTTGGTATTTACCGCCGAGGGTTGGTCATCGAATTAGAATCCTATGTACCACTAATTGTTTTTTCTCTATATAATTTAATTTCTTAAGGAGAATAATTAAGAATCTAACCGGGAAGTAAATAAATTAAATTATAAACATAATTTTTGGGTGGTGGGGGAGCATGTATGCATGCATAAGCAGTACTAGCTTATGTTGTCAGTCATTAATTACTTATATTTGAATAGAAATGAAAGAATTAATCAACGAGGATCTAAATCTCCGGCCACTGTGACACACAATCTTCGTGGGGTCATTCGTAAATAACTCACTTTATTTTTTTTAATATTTCTTCTATAATTAGTATAGTAGTACATTGATCATTTCCACTAGTACAAACTTCTTATAAATAATCAAAAGTTTTATTGATTTGCCTCTCCTACATTATAATTTTTTTCCAATTCCATATCCATTCAGTACACTATTTTTTTTTATCTTAACATTTTTGTTAGCTATATATAGTAAATTAATAAATATTTCATGATAAATAATAGACTTGGCATATAAATCAAAAATATATTGTCAATAATTTTTAACAAACTTTAATAATAAGGGACAACAAACAAACACGTTAAAAATATATTGTTCCATTGTATTTTTTGTGTTTATTTCGTAGAAATGGTAGAATCCTATGCAGAGGGGATTGAGAGATTTGAGCTGAGCAAGTTTGGCAGGCATGGGGTTTGGGACCGACAAGGAGGCGGACAAGGATAAAGTTTATGTTTCGGTTGGGTTGGAGCCATAAAATGAAAGTTTGGTACATTTTACGGGTAAATGGTCAAAAATGCTCCTGACTTTTACTCTGATGTCTCACTTGCACTCTAAACTAATTTTTTTCTCAAAAGTACCCTTGACGTTATATTTTTTTGTTCGTCCGTGCCCCTGTCTTTAACAGAAGACAGACGTGGTTAAAATGTGATAAAGTGACATGCTTAAATATAAAACATATTCTAAATAAAATAATATATATATCATTTAATCAAAACAAAAAATACTAAAATTTAAAATAATAAAAGCATAACATATTTACATCATTTAATCAAAATACTTAAATTCAAATTATTTTGTTCACTAATCAAAACAACTAATTAAATAAAATAAGTTGTATAACATATTTACATCATTTAATCAAAATACTAAAATTCAAAACATAACATATTTACATCAAACACTAATTAAAAAAAAATACTAAAATACTAAAAAAAATCAAATTCAAAAAATACTAAAATTCAAATTATTTTGTTAATTAATCAAAACAACAAAAATTCAAATTACATCATTAAAAAACTAAAATCATAATACTAAATACTAATTGATATAAAAATTTTAAATTACTAAAATCATAATACTAACTAATATTTTTTAATTACTAAAATATTAAAAATTTTAAAATTGATATGATTTTAAAAATTGATAATATTCCAGTTTAAAAATTGATAATACTAAATTATTTTTAAATTGATATGATTTTAAAATTTAATATTAAAAATTACTAAAATAATCATAATACTCCAGTTTTGAATTTTAAAAATATTAAAATTTTTAAAAATTTGATAATACTCCAGTTTAAAAATTGATAATACTAAAATATTTTTAAATTGATATGATTTTAAAAATTAATATTAAAAATTACTAAAATAATCATAATACTCCGATTTTGAATTTTAAAAATATTATTTAGTTTTAAATTTTAAAATACTCATAATACTCCAGTTTTAAAAATACTAATTGATATAAAATAGCATTAAAATACTAATTGATATAAAATAACGTTAAAATACTAATTGATATGAAATACTAATTAGTATTAAATAACGTTAACATTTTTATATCTTTTAGTTTTAAATAATATCATCAATTTATTAATATAAAATACTAATTAGTATTAAATAATGTTAATATTTTTATATCTTTTAGTATTTTATATCAATTAGTATTTTAAAATACTAATTAGTATCAATTGTTGTTTTGATTAATTAACAAAATAATTTAATTTTTAGTATTTTGATTAAATGATGTAAATATGTTATGCTTTTTTTATTTTGAATTTTAGTATTTTTTGTTTTGATTAAATGATATATATTATTTTATTTAGAATATATTTTATATTTAAGCATGCCACGTCATCACATTTTAACCCCGTTTGTCTTTTGTAAACCGCAGGGGTACGGGCGACCCAAAAAATGTAACGTTAAGGGTATTTTTGGAAAAATAATCAGTTTAGGGTGCAAGTGGGACATCGGGTAAAAGTCAGGGGTATTTTTGACCATTTGCCCTACATTTTAATGTGTAAATTGACTACTTTGACATTAATCCACCTGCTGAAAGGATTGAAGACAAAATAACATATACTGATGTTATATAGACTAAATATAGTTTACGAGATAGTTCATCTGTTGAAGTTGCTCTAGGGATGTTTAATTGTCTCTACCCTACTTTGTATGGATAGTATCATAAGTAGTAGTTTGGTTATGATCATATCCATGTGGATGGATACTATTTTTGGAGCTACCATTCAATTACTAATTGTTTGCTTGCTTGGTTTCTGTATTGTTCATATTGGCAAGAAGAAAAAAGGACAAAAATTGCAAAACCGCCATTGTTGTATTCATGCCAACAAATAGACATTGTATCAAAACTGTAGGTCAAAACAACGCTAATAGTTATTGAAATAATCGATTAGAATAGTTAGTTAATTGTATTATTGTAAATCAAATTCACGAAATACACACATAAATATACACACATTATTGTAAGAGATATAATATATGAACACAAGAATTTATGTTAAGAAATCCGCTATAAAAATAATATGAAGAGTACAAATTCATTATGTGTGTCCTATGTTATTGTGTTCTCTTCCAAATCTTTGCTTATTGTTGTATTTATAACATAACTGTAATTAATGACTGATCGATTCCTTCCCAAATTAAATCTCATCCGAATAAGGAAACACAATATTACTTTAATAAGGATAGTAAAAACTCTCACACTATTTAAGCAAGCTGTCAAAATAAATGTAAATGGGTTAACACCAGATTCAGACCATTAAATAAATTGAGTTACACCTTAACTAGACCTAAATAATCACATCCAATATATATATATATATTGAGATGACTCCTGCTTATGCAACTTGGTAGTACTTATTGAGATGATCGAGCCCTTTAGCAGTTATGGAAAAACTAAAATAATCAGTTTAAATGAAATGTTCATTAGCGGAAAAATCAAATATAGTAATAATAATATGAATATTCATTTAAGGTAATTAAATAGGACAGTAAATTAAGTACTTAATATATAATTAAAGTAGTAAATTTGATTAAGGTAACTCAATATATGCATATGGATTATTATTACGCTCGGACCATTCCCCCCCTCTCCCCTCTCCCCTCCGCCCTCCCCCCTACCTAACCCGACAGTTTTAGTGAATAAGAATTAAAAATGTAGATAGAAACACGACAAATTAAGGACGTGACAATAAATAAAATTGAAGCTGAAAGGGCGCATGACTCATTATACATACCTTCTCAGGTTTATCTTCTGCCAGCTGGTAAAAATAATTAGCATGCGGGCGTTAATTATTTAGGACTACTTTGGCTTATACAACTTTCTGTTTTGAGTCTTTTGACTGAATAGATTTAATCTATTACTCGTTTAGAACTTGGAAGCTAAATAATGTTATACAGACCACAGGCAGAAGAAAAGGATGTTTTACTTTTGGGAATATCCGATCTATATATGTTTATCTAAAATTATATCTTAACTCAAAAACATAACTTATTAGTTTTATAGTCCATTAGAACATAGATATCTTTAATTTTTTTCTTTGTATTCCAATGTAAAACTTTATTATCACGTGCGGGCTATGCCTCAACAATTATAACATGCATGAAAGATGTATAATAACTCAAGTTGCTATATATCGGTAATACATTCAATTATAATCTTTGAATGAACATGTGATGATCATCTAAGATGATCCAAAAACATATTATTAAGACAGGACAATGAATCTTATTATATATATATATATATATATATATATATATATTATGATTTCATATATTATTCGAATTCGGGATTTGATGGAGTTGTATTATTACATGTACCCAAAATTAACTTTCTTCAATAAATTTAACACATTTTAGATTTTACATTTTGCATACGTGAGTTTGCCTTGTTATTTTTTTATGTTGAATATCAAATTTTAGACCACGTTAATCAACTATCCGTTTATATAATGGTAAGGAAACACTAGACTACAGAGAATCTTCAACACATGAGTTCTACTTAGCTCAAACCGAATAAGCTCTCTTTTGATAGGATCTATATATGTGTACTTTCATTGGATCCTCTTTATATTACTCCATATTAATTGTTATATAATACTAGTAGTAGTAGGATCGAGAGAGAGAGAGAAATTGGAAGTTAGTACCAGGCAGGAGTCATACTATGTTTAGAAAATGTATTAAGTATATCATATATAATGAGCTCTATGCTAGTGTTCTAAGTTGTTGAAGATCTCACTAAGCAATCCTCTAGCTATATAAATAAATTAATAAATAAGTTTAACTTTGGTTATCTTGTTTTTGAATATGGATAAAATAAAATATTAAGTATTGCTATGTTATTTGTCATTACTTTAAAACCCAACACATAACATATACTCCATGATTAATTTGTCTCCTTAGCTGTCTTAACGAAGAGAAAACTTATGTAACATACCAATGATGCATTCACTTTTCTTTTCAAATTTTTTGTAATACTTTTTAAAAATATTTCAAGCATTATATTTAGTTTCTTTTGGGTGGTACGGTAATATAGTAATTGTCAGGAATCAAAGTCTAACAAGATACTGCTTGTATAAAAAATTCACTTTCACAATCGATCACCTGAAACAACAAAATCACCGTCACGTACTAAGATGCAACAGTAAGAACACAAAGCAAAAACACATACACATACACATACGGCCAGTGAAAATTAACCGAGTCGATACTGTGTTGATCAATTATTTAAAATTAATTTTATACTAACTACGATCCCCATTATTTTATGTGAATCCAATGCTAGCGTGAATAGTATTGAAATCATGCAGCCATGAAAACACTATCAGTGCTATAATATTTCATTCCCGCTTTAAATTTTAGAATTTAAATAAACTTTTTATAATTTTAGATAATATATTTATTGAAATATTTAAAAGTATCACTGATTGTAAAATTTTAACAAATAATTACATTAATTTAAAATTTTAAACATCTAAAAAATAATTTTCAAGAATCAAAATTTAGTTAAAATTTATCCTAAATTTGGAAACGGACGGGAATACCAACATTCAGAAAAAGAAAAAGAGAGAAATTTGAGTAAGATGAGTGGGGTGGGGGTAATAAAGTTGGGGTCAACTGGTGAAATCGTAAATGGTTGGTCAGGCGTCTCTATTTTCAAGTCAATTCCTTCGTACTACTCGTATTAGCACACTGCACACACACACACACACACACACACACACATATATATAGTACTAGTAGTACTTACAAGTAAAATAAAAATTCAAATTAAAGTTGGTTACTGAAGAGGACTGTACAAATGAAAAAAGGGGTACCACCCGTATCCGACGCTCACTTCATGCATAGTGATAGTGCGTTCTGATCATCTTATGGTTTCTTGTTTGAAAACATATCTTTTACAGAACTACTCTATTTTTTATATGTATTTTTTATATAAAAATAAGACTCATTAAAAATATCAAAATTAAATATAAAAATAGTATTCTTCTATGATTATTGTGTCATTTAATATTATTACATACTTTCGGTATATTCAAATATATAATTTTGTGTATTCAATTCAAACTTTCATTTTATTTTATTCTTATGGTAAAAATTAAATATGTCATACTGGTATACACTAATTACAAACAAAATACAATAATTTTAAAACATTTTTAATTATTTTCTAAATTTCAAATTTTACATGGAATCACTTAATATAAAAAATAAACTATTATTTGATACTACTTCTATTCCACACACACAAAAAAAATCAAATTTAATTTCAGACATTGTTAATACTTTAATATTTAGTAATATTTTTTAAGTAGTTTACAATATTAACTATACAATAATGTAGGAGTAATTCAGATACAGTTACATCAATTTTGAATATTAAAATTTCTAAAAAAATTACTAACAAAATAAATAAATAGAATATTTGTGTGAGGTTGTGAAAAAATAAGAGTATTTATTTGTAATTTTGTAGTAGATTTCATTTTCCATCTTATATAGAGGAGACAATTGTAATTTTGTAGTAACTTAAATCCAGAAGATATGTGTAGTAAAAGTCGACGGCTGAGCAGAGCGTGTAAGGTGCAGAAATTCAGCACGCTTGGACTTGTAATTTTGTCGTCTTCTTCTTTTACGTATCGACACTTGTGCCGCCAAATAAAAACGCTTTATCACGCGATAAATACATAAAAAAAGCGTAAAAGGCTTAAAGGGGAATATACTACAATGAGTAACCCAACTCAACTCGGATGTGAAAGACCCAAGGGCTTTTTAGGAATTGTAATAATAGTACGGCGCGCTTCCATATGTGTACGTGTTAATCTGTGGAGTAGGAGCGAGTATTAAATTGAAGTCAGAAAAGAGTGAAAACTTCAGTATATATGTTTTTAGTTTTACAGAGAATGTGGTTTTTTACTGTTAGCACTCACTCATTAATGCATTTAATTTAATTTAAGGTACATTTATAATTATAAGCAAAGCATAGTAGGATTACCACTCGCAAGTCACAACCCCCTTGCTTTTCTTTGTTTGATTTCCAATTTTTGAATTTAAACTTTCCCATCCATATATATATATATATATATATATATATATATATATATTCAATTTTTGGATTTTATTTGTTGGATATTTAATAATACTATATATTTAGATTGTTTATAACATTTAAAATGATATTGAGAAAACATAAATATGTTTGTTTTAATTTTGGATTTAAAAAATATTTCAATTTAGTTTTTAAAATTGTCAATATTAACCTTATACTCCCTCTGTCCCAGGATAAAATGGTGGACTTTTCACGCATATTAAGAAAAAGAATAAAATGATAAAATTGTCCATAATAATGTCATTAAATATGGAGAGAAAATTAGAATAAAAAAAAGTGTGAGATATTTAATACTACCGGCATAATAAGAAAAAATGTGTAAAAATTTGGTTATTAAAAGAAAGAAGACATTTAACATGGGACAATTTAAAATAGTAATAAGTATTTTTATCCTGAGACGGAGGGAGTAATATTTTAGAATGGAGGGACAGCTAGGGTTGCTGCACTTATTACATTCTGGACATTTGTCATATTTCTGAGAGAATTAATATAGGAATATACTCTCAATACCTTCCTATTTATGTACAAATTTATGAAATAAAAATATTTGTATATTGTCATGTTATTTGAGAATTAGATCTATGAAATTCCAAAAATTTAGTTGATTGTCTTGTTATTGTAAGTTATTAAGATATATGTATTAGTATATGTATATTAATACTTTATATATATATATAGGGTATTTATTTATGGCAAACATTTGCCATGGATACTATTCAGCAAATAAATTGATTACCGTTGATCTGGATAAATGGAAGGCTGAGATTGGTCAAATTTTCTCCTTACTGTAAGACCCCAACTTATTATAAATAAAATCGAATTTCCTCTAATTATATTTGTGAATAATAAGGTATTAATTTGATATAATTCTCTGGTTATGGATGAAATGTGCAAATTTTGTAAAATATGCAAGTGGTTATAAAATAATCTTTGTTGTCAGGGAATATTCGTTTGATCGTGGAATATTCTTGTTGTCGGAGAATGTTCGTATGACGGCGCAGTCATTTGTGGGCCCCACAACAAAATAACTATCGGATGAAGAAAATGACAAGTTTGAGTTTATATAAATAACGGCGTAGTTGTTAGCGTTAACACTGTTGGAATATCCGGCGGTTAAAATACAGCAATACGCGAGGATGCACAATATTGATGAATTATTGATCCTTACGTAAGAAGGCATTACTCAATAATTGTTACAGTAGTTACTGTTCAATATTTTATTTTATTGATTCAATAATTGATGCGTTGATATTTTATATTATTGTTGTTTCAATAATTGTCACTGCACAGTATTTCCCTTTATCAGATCAATAATTCATATTATTTGAATAATATTATTAGATAGCATTATTGGCAATGTCTAGAAAGTTCTGTCAAGGAGAGGTTTGGTCACCTAATTGCGCACTAATAAGGAGAAATCTTTATTGGAAAGCCCACTCTTTCCTAGGAACGGCCTGATTGTCATAAATGTGATTCTGTAATATTATTTATGAATAATTAATTATTGATTCATATGATAAGGAAATATTTATTTTATGTGGATATAAATGTTGGATATATTTATTGTGGTTAAAAATGAAGGAGTTAATGTTGAGGTGTTTTATCAGTATTTTTATCGGAATGAAGGTATTAAAAATTAAACCAGTGTTTTTGAGATATATTGTGTGAGTTATAATTTTTAATCCGACCGTTGGATCGTTGTAATTTTTGGATATGTTATACATATATAAGTTGAGTATATGTCCATAAATTTTGAACCGTTAAAAATTAACGTATGATTTGTTATGAATTTTAAGAGGTGACTGATTCAGAAATTAGGTTTGTAAATGATTTTGGTAAAAAATTCTAGAATTGATTGGGCCCCACTAGTGGTTGGTGAAGAAATGTGCTGAATTTATTTCAAATGTGGTGGGTGGGAATAGTAACAGCTAAAGCCATCAGGTTGCAGATCAAGTCTCCTAAATTTATGTTTTTATAATAAAAGATAAATTTATGTTTTTATAATAAAAGATAAATTTATTTTATTATAAAAGATAAATTTATTTTATTATAAAAGATAAATTTATTTTATTATAAAAGATAAATTTATGTTATTATAAAAGATAAATTTATTTTATTATAAAAGATAAATTTATGTTTTTATAACAAAAGATAAATTTATGTTATTATAAAAGATAAATTTATATTTTATTCAAACTTATCTTATTTTTAAATTATGTATTTATAAAAATAAGTTTATCTTTTATTCAGACTTATCTTATTATTATCTTTTATTTTTATATTATGTATCATTATCTTTTATTTTTACATTATGTATACATAAATATAAACTTATCTTTACATAACCATATGGGTAGGACTCACACTGCCGGTACAGCCTGTAGCGACAGACATGTATTATAAGTTAGGGGTAGTAATGTAATAGGCTAATGGACAAAAGGGAAAAGGGACTGCCTCTACAAGTTGTAGCGGCAGGAAGAAAATTTGACCAATTTGAGCCTTCCATTGTCCAGATCAACGGTAATCAACTTATTTGCTGAATAGTGTCCATGACAAACGTTTGCCATGGATGAATATATATATATATATATATATATATATATATATATATATATATATATATATATATATATATATATATTTATGGGATTCCATCCACAACAATCAGTTGTTGGGGAGCAACCCATTTTTGCCCAGCCGCTACAACCTGTAGCGGCTTGTTACAATTTTTTTTTATAAGCTGCTACAGGTTGTTGCGGCTGGGCCAAAATGAGTTTCTCCCCAACAACCGGTTGCTATGGATGGATGCCCTATATATATATAAGTTAATTGGATATCAGATTCCAAATATTCGCAATCTGCTAAATATATTTACGGTCAGATGTTAAACGAATATGAATACGTCTATATCAATTTTTTTTCGAAAGTAAATAATATATGTTTTTCTCAAATACAGAAGCGGACGAATATATTTATTGCACTAAATGATTCCAGTACTACGGATCAGGTTAGTATGAAGTTTATTTTTAAATAAATTGATCAATTGACCAATAAAATACTGACACACATAGAGTATAACTCTATTGACTAATGGACCAACTTACTCAAAAATATACTTGAGTTGTAAGTTGTTTTGGGAAAGGATTTCAAATTTTTGGTTAAGGTAGGGTGAAATATCCAAAGGGCAATTGATAGAGAGGTATAAACTTGGGATGCGGTAGGGGCCTGATGAGGAAACGCGGAGAGCGTTTGTTGGTCCAACAAATTAAGGCAACGCCAGTTCTGGTGCCCTCCTCTGTGCCTTATTTTGTCTGTCGTTTGGTAATCAGTCAGCAGCTAGCTAGTAATTACTCAAACAGTGATAACACTACTTGTTGTATACGCCCATAGCTACTGTACTGTACTACCATTTGCCTCTCTATAAAATTATTATTGTACCACCTATTTGCCTCTCTATAAAATTAAAAAATGTTTGTTTGTAAAAATAATATTCTATTATTTTCAAGTCACTTATTTAGTTTAAAATTTAAATTTGAGATTATTATTTCTGACATAATAAAATAACTTGAAATGAGAAACAGTTTAATATCATATCCAACTATGTATTATAGACTCTACTATTTGGAATTAAAAATTTATAGACAAAATTTAACTTTTATTGATGCTTAAAGTGACAGATATATCTTATTATATTTGTTTATACTCAAAGTGTGATATTTTTGTTATTAGTGATAAATGTAATAACAATACAAAAAGTAATTTTTTATCTAATCTTTTAAATAATGTTGGACAAAACAAACATAACATGTGATTATTTTAAGTTATCCTATGAATAATCTTATTATAAATAAACATGTGACTAGTGTTCCATCTGTTCCGAAATTAGGTATATATTTTTCTTATTAGTATGTTCCAAAATTAAAAATGTATTTATATTTTAGGATATATCATAAAGTGACATGATCTTTCTAATTTGTCATTACTTTTTAACTATCATTTTTAATATCAAATCACCACACTTAAATTTTTATCTAGTACTAAAACTATATTTGAAAATATAAAATTGTCCTTACAAGTTGTGATTTTATAAATTTATTTTTAATTGTAAAACGAAAAAGATTATTATTTAATACTAGTATTAATAGGCTTAGAAATATACTCTATGAGAATATAATGCTCCACATTATAATTCTCGTAAACAAACAAAATCTATGTCAATAATTACATTTTTTTATATGTACTGCGAGTTTGTACCCAATTGATGAGTTAAATCTTTTCAATATCCATTGTTAAGAATTACTAATATCTACGAGAAGATGTCAGACATAAACCACCCATCATGCATAAGTTCATAAACCATGACTTTGCATGATACCAATAATATATATGCATAAGTTCATAAATACGCAGTGATATTGTATTTATAAAAATATCATCGTATCTCTTAAAACGACGTAATTTTAATAAAAGAATATTATTGAAGGAGAATGCTCTTTATTCTTACCGCGTGTGTGTATATATATATATATATATATATATTCATTTGTAATTACATCTAAACCCACAAATTTTTAATCCATATATCTAAGCATTATGTCTTCATTCTCTCTCCTGTAGTTTCTGTTGAATATATAATTCAAAAGTTGCTAACTTGTACTATACACAACTTCAGAAGATGATGATATATTTATACCCTTCCATGCATATATAACTTTTGTCGCACGACATTTGCTTGAGATGAAAATTATTGTGGTAGAAAGGGAAATATTACATTAAAAATATCAACGCCCTAAACTAAACGATATTAATTGTTGAGTTCTATAATACAAAAATTTAAAGAAAATAAAAAGACAGAAAACTTTTTGTTTTGTACACCATTAAATTTGCAGAAAGACAAGATAAGCTCTTACCCTCCTCCCCTACTGCTGCAGACAAGATTGCCTGCTAGTGCCTAGTTGTACTTCTTTTACCTCCTTTCTATAATAATAATAATAATCGTTTTAACTTCATCCAAATAAATTATAAAACTCATTTAATATTTGTATTATGTAAGAATTAAAATTTATATAAAATTCGTTAATTATTATTTATTCTTTTATGAAAAATTAAAAACTATTACTAATAAAAAAAAATTGGGACAATAAAAAATGTTAAGAGTAATATACGAAAATAAATAATTTATTCTCTTAAAAAATTAAAGTATATACGATAAATAAATTAAAACAATTTTTTTTTATAAAAAGACAGTTATTATGAAACGGAGATAATAATATAGTAGTATTTTTTATTTTATTATTTAACACAAACCTACAGTACCAGCAATTTCTTGAATCCTTCCCTTCCCCTTCCCCTTCCCCTTCCCCTTCCCCACCATAATTAATATACTAGTAAATAAAGTAGTAAAATTCATCATTTTATAATAATTTGTTATATCACCACCATGCCTCGACATCATAAACTCCAGATTTGAATCAGGAAGTCTCATCATTCCTTCCTTCTCTCTCTCTTTCTATTTGTCCCCAACTTTTCCATATGCAATCTTCCCCTTTGAGTTGAATCCTCCTCTTCAACTGTTTCATGCTTCAAAACTCTGTACCCGTTTCAAAATTTTAGCTTTACTCCATTATACTTTCCTTGTTGAAGCTGCTATTACTATTACTAAAAAGTCTGTAATGATGGCGGCTCAAAAGCATTTACATGAGCTATTGAGGGAAGATCAAGAACCATTTCTACTCAACAACTACATTGCTGACCGGCGCTGTCAGCTCAAAAGAGCAGCCACTCACAAAATCACCACCTCTGCTTTACAGCCCAAGAAATTACGCAAACCCATGATTGAATCTTCTTCTTCGAAGCGTAGCCTCTGCAAACAAGCATTCTTTTTTTCTTTACACGACTCGCCGGACGTAAGGAAATCCCCTTTTCCGTCGCCGACGAATAAAAGCCCGTGTAAGAGTCCCTCCAGTGCTGTTTTTCTTCACATCCCAGCTAAAACCGCCGCTATGCTTCTCGAAGCCGCAATGAAGATTCAGAAACAATCATCCAAACCCAAAAAAGCCCATGTGCAAAATATTGGGTTTGGGTTATTTGGTTCCATCCTAAAGAGACTAAAGGATAAAAGCAAGACTAAGAAGCCTGAAATCGGTGTAAACGCTGCTAGATTTTTAGTTCAGGATGATTCATTCATGGCAAACAGAAAATCAACAAGAAAGAGCCAGAAATTGGAGGGAATTATTGAGAGTATGAGTGTGGATGAGAACGTTAGTGGTAATTATGAGATGGGATTTTCTTGTTCTTGTAACAACAGCAGGCTTAGCAGTGCTGGTTGGTCAGAGAGCAATGAAGATAAATCTTTGGATATGGAGACCTCTTGTAGTACTTCAAGATCCGATTATACAGAAGAGATCATTGATTTTGCTTCTTGTGAAAAGCACTTTTGTTTAAGCCCCTTGAGCCCTTTTCGCTTTGCACTCCAGAGAAGCCCTTCCGCCGGTCGCCGGACACCGGATCTCTCATCTCCGGCGACGTCTCCGAGTCGCCACATTGCAGAGGTTTATCCGTCTACTTTGTCTTTTACACACTTCTTATGTTATAAATTTTATTAACGCAAACAGATAGTACTCTTCGATGAATATAATCAAAAATTACTGCGAGCAAATATTAAAGTTAGACCGAGTTAACACGAGACTCTGCTGAGTCAGTTGTCTTTTCGATTCGCCGGCAATAGGATCTCTATGCTGGTCGGAATGTCGACCTTAAATGACGATTCTGCCCCCACAATTCCGAACAATCCAATAACCTCGAGGGTCGTATTTGTTATTTGCTGTTTAGATATCAGCACCGCTCTGTTTTGTAGTAGTACTTTTTGATCACGCCTCTGCCAGGGAAATCTTTTTCTTTAAGAGCCCTGTATAGAAAATTATTTTCCTAAAAAAGACAAATTCAATTTTGTTTTTTCATTTGACCCCTTAGGCTTTGTTAGGGAACAACTTATAAGTTGATTTTGCTATTAAGGTGATTGACAATCCATTTATTTTTTTTGACTTATAAATTGAGTTTTAAGTTTTAAAAAAAGAAGTAATTATTTGTGACTTATTTAAAAATGACAAAATGTAATGTCTATTTTGCTACTTCTGTTTTGTCCTTTTTATTGATGTTCTTTTTAGTAATATTTATATGAACACCTTTATAACTTGTTTTAACTTAATTTTTTTTTGACTTATAAGTCAAATTTATGCCTAACAATTTTACTTATAAGTCACAACATAAATAAACTTATAAACTAACTTATATTTTAACTTGTAAGTTATTTTCAAATAATGTCATTCCCGAACTGGCCTCTTAATACACTGCACATACGTATTGCTAACTAACTATCAATAGGAAAAGTTATTTAGCTCACATTGTATTCTAGCCAGTTCTATTATTTGTATATTATTGACTTAATTATGATTATGTTGTTGTTTTGTAAATTCAATAGGAAAGAGATAATCATGTAGGCGATAATTTACAAAAAATCCAACTCGGAGATGAAGAAGAAAAGGACCAGTGTAGTCCAGTATCTGTATTGGACCCTCCCTTCGAAGATGATGATGATGGACAAGATGCAAGGGACTGAAGAGGAAGATGATGACTATGATCTCGAAAGCAGCTATGCAATCGTGCAAAGTACATAACATTTCATTATTTTTTTTCTTCCAAAATTTATCATATTTTGCAGTTATGGATGGCATGCATATGCAATTGTTTAGGCCAATAGTAGTTGAACCAGCTAGCGAAAATGTCTCATTTGAAAACCTGAATTATTCGTTGGAACCATTAGATTGACTATATTAATCTAGGTGTACCAGGGATGTAAGTTTGCACATCAATTTCCTCAGTTAAAAGTGACCTCATTTTGTCTATATAACTGAAACATCAAGAATGTGACCATAACTTCTTGTGACCAACAATTAGTGTGGTGGGGCTACTGGTTGATGTCCCTTCTTTATGTTGAAATTGTCAATCTTATTGTTTCTTAGCATTTTGTTCCTTGTGGTTTTGATCTTAAATTCACTGGAACCATTGCTAATTATATATGATCCCCCTGCCCTACCAATCTTTTGCTGAACTGAAAGGCAACCTGCAACTTTACAAAATACAGAGTATTAAGTTTTTCTTCCACACTTGTACTTGACAAAACTGAATGTTTCTTTTGCTTATGTTATGTATACTACATCTGAGTTTTATGTGGGGTCCTTTTCTTTGTTAATTCACATGCAATCTTATCATCGTTTAATTGTCTTGATTTTATATATTTTTGGGATAGAATTGCATTTACTATTTGGTTTCATTACTCTTGTTAACTAATATTGATCCCAAATTACAGGAGCCAAACTGCAGCTTTTGCACAAGCTTCGTAGGTTCGAGAGATTAGCTGAGTTGGATCCTGTTGAACTTGAAAAAAGAATGTCGGAAGAAGATCAGGAGGATGAAGATGACAATGAAGACCTAATCGAAGAAGAGGAATGGGTTAACACTGATGAGTCACGATCGTTCTGCATCGAAGAAAATGATGATGAGTTTATCAGAGAAGTGTTTAGCAAATCAAATCTCTGTCGTTTAAACAAAATCCCTTCAGACCTTAAAAGGCTGGTGTTAGACCTCATTGCCGAAGAGAAAAAGAATGGATTTGACTATAGTAATGAAGTAATTATGAGCAAAGTGTGCAAGAGGTTAGATTCATGGAAAGAAGTGGAATCCAACACCATTGATATGATGGTCGAACTGGATTTTAGAAGAGAATTAGATGGATGGAAGAGGTACCAGGAAGAGATGGGAGAAAAAGCAATGGAAATTGAGAATGCGATTTTTGGATTATTGGCGGGGGAAGTAGCTAGTTTCATAGCTGGAATTCAACAGAGTCCTTCACAGAATTGAAGTTTCTTCTGTTTTAATCCAAATAAATTTTGTACGTTCCTTTATGGTCGATCTTTTGTAATTTTTATTTGAAGATCATAGTCTGAGTTGTACTCTCAAGAGCTAGGCTAATTAATTAGTAGCATAACCCAAGTTAGCTAGTATCTTGTTATTTGACGATATAAAACCATGGATTATGTATATGTATGTATCACATATAGAAGGGAGAATGGTATAGCATATATGTATCTTTCCTTAACGTTACGTGAGAAGTAGAACCCTTTATTTTTCCTGAGATCTTCATGTTTCAAAACTAAGAAAAACACTTGCAAAATGATTAAAACATGCATGCCGCGTTTAGACTATTTTTCAGTCCATTCTTTAGTTCCAACTAAACTAAATTCACGGATTCACTTGATTTAGCATATAAGATGAATTATTAGCCGACAGTGGTAGATTCTTGGAAGAGTCATGTTTGAGCAAGGAATAATATGATTCCTACCCCCCTTTTTTTTGTTGTTATGCTTTCTAATTGTCAACAACCAACAAAAATTCTTTGTACTTTCTTTATTGTTTAATTTTGTCATGAAGAAGCTGCCACTTTTTGATTATCAAATGATATATGTATGTATATATATATATATATATATATATATATATATATATATATATATATATATATAATAATGTCCTATATGTTATTAGAAGTTAGAAGCATTGCAACCACTTATCTAACATTGCATTATTGACTAAATACAAGACGAGAATAATGACTTTCCATCAGTTTTATAATACTAAAAAAAACTAGTGCGCGCATTGACTGGTATTGTACCTCCATCATTGTCTGGATAAACTTAAAATTAAATCAAAAAGGTAAGTGTAAAAGAGAAATTAAGATTAGGTTTAGTAGTTAATTAAGCATACAAAAACTATATTAAAGTGCTCAACTTTTTGAAATTGGCAGCATATGCATCAACAATAAGGTAATTAGGATTTAGGACGGAAGGTTTAAATATCCTTCCTATAAGCTAGGGGATCGAAGCCCTTATCTATGTACGTTATTAAGTAATTGTTGTGTTAGATTATAGCTTCATCCTTGATAGGAAATGGCAAGGGAAAAGTTTATAGCTCTTGATGCCTGCCATTTTCCTTATGATCGATTCTTGGGAGTATACATGAGACAGATAGAAATTGGTAGATACAAATAATATTTTAGCGGACAGGAAGGAAGTATGGGGATAGATCGAGCAAGTAATTCTAGTTGGACAAACAATCCTTACCAATTAATGTTGTAGTTTCATATTTGCTGCTGGTGGTATGTCAATTATCAATATATAGGATAGGATAGGATAGGATAGGTTCCTAGATATTTATCATGCATGATATCTTTATTTTATTCCGTTTCTTCTTTCGAATGCAGAAGAAGAAATGCTTCTTCTTGTAATTAAAGAATGAATCATTGATGGGCCTGCATGTATAGACCCATTTGTAATTTATATGCCGACTATTTTGAAAAACTCAACGTTAAGCCTACCGTCCGTCCGTCCGTTATGAAGAAATGTACTAGTCAGTGAGTCAGTCTGCTTTCAGGGACCGGACCACAGCTGCCTAGTCAAATATGTAGACTAGTAATCAACTGGGTTATTCTACAATTCATCCTATATAATGGTATAGTATATATATGGCTGTCATCTACGAATTTACGTCATGTACTGGGCCGGCCCTAACTGCCCTGCAGTTTATATAAAAGGGTTATTTATAAAAGTATACAACAAATAAAAAGTAATTACAAGAAAAGTGCATCAACCAAATAATTACAAAAAGAGTATTATTAGAACTCATATTACAAAAATAGTACAATTCACATTAATAAGAAAACCTAAAATTAAGGACAAAATAACTGTCATAATTAATAATTCAAATTCAAATATTTGGATCTAATTAACAACAAAAATAAATTCAAATTCAAAATAATAATTCAAATTTAAATATTCAAATTCAAATCTTCATCTCCCTCACATACACTTTCAAATAATAGTCCACCGTTACACCGCCGCTAATCTCCGTTGTCCAAAACGCCAATGAGAATAAGAAGAAGATTCGCCCTACAAAAAGTTTAAAAATAAATAAATGTAACTATTAATGTTCTGAATTTTTTTTATTACTATTTTGTTACTCATAAATAATAAAATGGTTACCTTTGTATGAATGGTTGGCTACCAACTGCATCACATTCAAACGAAATTGGTAACTTAATAAAATTGAATTGGTTACCTTGGTCTGAAGGTTTGGCTACCAACTGCACTATAAAAAAACTGCAGGTGTGGATGTAAATTAGTTACTTTGGTATGAAGGTTTTGTTACCTTAGTACGAAGGTTTGCTTACCTTGATCTGAAGGTTTGGTAAACAACTGTACTAAGAAAAAATTTAAAATGTGGAGGTTGGTTGGTTACTTTGATATGACAGTTTGGTTACCTTGGTATGAAGATTTGGTTACCATCATCCAGTATTCATATCCACCGCCACCACCGTCTGAATCTTCATACCCTCCTCAATCCATTTTTTGTGCTCCACTGCTAAATTAGACCCAGCTTTCACCTATGCCGAATTAAATGATAACTGATTACGATTACAGTCCAAAGATGCTCCAAAATTCAAAATTCAAACAAATAAAATCAGAGTCCAAGATATCCCTCAAATTCAGGAAAACTAATAACAAAAAATCCATTAATATATATACATATATGATGTACATATAGAGAGAGAAGAGAATTACAGAATTTGAATATTTGATAAATAATTGGTCGGCGACTCAAAACATGAAAAATCTTCTGGGGTCTTGAAGTTAAGAAATTAAAGCTTAATTCGGCAGAGAAATGATTTGATTAGTTTGTAGAGAGTTGAGAGTTGAGAGTAGAGAGAGAAAAGAGAGGAAAAAAAAGTAACACTGTGATATATATATATATATATATATATATATATATATATATATATATATATATATATATAATGAATACGTTGAATGAAGAAGAAGGGTGATGACTAACTGCAGTTGTTATAGATGAAGAGAGAGAGAAGAAGTCATGGGTATAACTAATGCTTAAATTAAGGAATTCTAATTGAATATTAATTTCCTAAATTAAGGAATCCTAATTGCAATAGTATTGTAAATAAATATAGAAGTGTATTAGTTGTGTAAAGATTTTATGAGTGCACTATTGTTGTAATTATTTTTAAAAATGTAATAGAATATGTAAATCATCCTATATAAAAATAGCATTTCTCAACATTTTCTATCTTATTGGTCTAGAATTAAGGGCTACATGTAAACCTTGGCATTGGGTAGGGATGCATAAAAGGCCCGAGGCCTACGGCCTGGCTTTGGTCCGGGTCAAATCTCGACCTAGTCAAGTCCTGGATGGGTCAGGCATGGCTTGGAAGGCTTGAAAATGCCGCTATTTTTAAACAAAAATCTGGTCTGCCCTGGCGTGCAAAAAGGTCTGGCCTTGCCTGGCATCAGGCCTGACCCGACCCGGCCCGACCCGACCCGACCCGAGATCTTACATGATTTTTATCCAATTATTTGTAATTTTTGAATTTTGAATTTATACTTATTCATCAATAACTATAAATTTTACTTATTCATTATTGTAATTTATAAATTATAATACATTAGTTTTAATTAATACATCAATAAATTTTAAAAATTTAATTATTCATTTTTTATTTCTTGTAGAAACATTTAATTAATATACATCTTCAATGAATATAACTAGTTAGTATATTTAATATTAATAATAAGTTAGTTGCTTAATTGATTAAATATTAATAATAAGTTAATTTATTGTTAATACTAAATTACTAATATTTAACAATAAAATTTTATTAATATTTTTGTTATTTTAATATTAAATATTAACATTAATTAATACATCAATAAACTAATTTTTAATATTAAATATTAATAATAACTTAGTTTCTTGTAAATACTCAAGTTGTTCATTAATTTGGATATGTTAAATTTTTGGGAGATTTATGATTTTGATTATTTTTCAGGTATTCTGTTGTACCAATTTAAATATAAATTCCATAAAGCAATTAGAAAACTAACTGGAATTAATACTTGAGATATAACTATGTAAGAGTTTAATGACCATAAATGAAAAGATATATGTGTGTTTAAACTTTACAAAATATATGTCCAACCGATCCTAGTACTATAAAAAAATAAAATTAAAACTAACTTTATTTTCAAAAAATAAAAGTGTAATCTACAATATTTTATGATAAATATTTTTTTTGTTCTAATCATTCAACTTATATTGGTGTGTAGCAGAATGTTAAAATAAAATAAATCTAAAAAATCTTGCATCTTTTTTACAAAATTTATTAATTTATACTTTTAATATTTAAAATGTAAAATTAAAAAAAAGGACAGGATCAGACCAGCCAAGGTCTTGGTCTTGACTTGCAGGCCTATTCAGACTACAGTCATGCAACCAAGGCCTAACCTGGCCTAACCTGTAGGCCAAAAGTCAACGACCTGACCTGATAAAAGCCCAAGGCCTACCAGGCCCAGACCTGACTAGACAGACTTGTAGTCTTGGAGACCAAATTTGTGATGAGGAATTTGCCATATGTTTGTTGTGTTTTAATTACCTAGAGATTTATAATCGAAATTAATCAATCAGACGTAATATTAATTAGAAAAACTAGATCAATGCTATAACAAGTAATCTGAATGTAAATAAAGTTAACAGATGGTCCTAAACAGAAATTAAATGTTCAAGCTATATCTCAAGCCTACAAGGAAAAATATTCAGACAGACATACATACAAGCACGGTATTGGAATATATATATATATATATATATATATATATATATATATATATATATATATATATATATATATATATATATATTGGAACTTGAAAGAAAAAGAAAAAAGAAAGAGGTTAAATTAAAGAGTTAATGATTTCATCTCATGGATTCGATCTGGCAGCTTCAAAGATATGGAGTATTGCTTTTGCCAAGTTGTGTGTAGGAAGGATTATTTATGGGACAACGTACTTAGCAATGAAACAGGACTTGAAGATTAGAAGGGTCAATATCTTTAATGATCATCTAAAGATTTGTTTTAACTTTTTGTCCCCGATTTGCATGTAAATCCATCATTTCCGCGCAATTTATCCCTTCTCTCCCGAATAATTAGTACTCCATAATTTTGTGGGTAGGGTAGGGTAGGTAACTGTCACAAATTTAATTATTCCCACATAATTAATTAATTAATTAAGCCAGAATTATTATTATTATTATTATTATTATTATTATTATTAAGTACTCCCCCACCTATCTGTTATCTAGTGTGTGTGCAATTTATCTTCTTCACCTGACATCAGATATTAATAATCCACTAAATACATACAAGTTTTCAAATTCCAATAAGTATACCACTTCATTTATTTACCCTCAAAAACATATAAATACTTCCTCAATTTCAGAGTGATTAATTTTAAAAATTATAAATTATATAAAGAATATTATTAATTATAAGATTTTAAAAATAAAATGAATCACATCAGTTTTAAATTTAAAAAGTTTTCATACTGATTTTAAAAATTAAACTTGATCCAAAAGTGTGTTATTAATCCCTTATGCATATATATTTACTCCCTAATTACCTAAATCATTGAATGAAGCAATCGACCATTTGGCATTACGATGAGATAATAAGCGAGTTAGACCAAACCTATTCTATCAACTCAATCGAGTTTTATTAGCAAGATGAATTTTAATCCCTTATATATGTAATTAAATAAATAATTTATGCTGTCCACGAGGAGGAGTCTTAATTAGCCTATTTGATTAAAATCCGACTTTTAGCTATAAATTAAATGGGTACAAGTATTCTGTAAGAAGGTGCTGCCTTAGAGACACTACTCGCATGGAAAAACATTAAGTAAGCAGATAAACACTAGGCCGAGCTCTAATGTCCCATCTTTATTTTGAATCAAACATAATTCTAACCAACGATCAAAGAGAATATTACCTATACTGCTGTACAATTTAAAAAAACTGCAAAAACCCAATAACACAATTATCACTAATCCAAAGTGGACTGCCCGACAGCTATGTGTGGTTGTATTGATGGCGGCTACACAGTGTAGAACTAGTTTGTTAGTCTCTCACATAGAAAATGTGAAAAAAATTTGTGTATTATAATGAATTAGCTAGGTAACTAACAATAATATTTTCGATCATCATTTTTAGGTGAGTCTGTGATGACTAAGATAACCCGAAAAGATACAATTGAATTACTAATTTAAAATTTTATTTGAATTGATTTGATTTAATTTGGACTCGAGATTTTACCTTACTGGTGGTATAATATCGGGTTGCCGGAAGTAGGGACATGAAGGTTATATAGAACCTCATTCCCACATCGAAAGATATATCCAGTCATGTAAATATGCGATTTAAGACTTTATTTGGATGTAGTTGATTCGATTCAAACTTGATATAAAATGCGGGACTTTCCATTATGGTCAATATCCATCCTGGATAGGAGCATCATATATATGCACATACAAAAGTGATATTTTCACATTATCTCTCTCACATAAATAATGAGTTGAGTTAAGTCTTAAATCGCATACTTACATATATATGATTCAACTATCAAATAAAAGAAGGGCAACAATTTGACTTATCGATTTAGAGCGAATTATGTTGAACAGAGGCGTGCATCGCATTGTCTCTAAGTAGAAATTTCGTCCCTCGGAGAATTTTTCTCGGTGCTAAGGTCACTGACGAAATCCTACGTACTTCAGGGTCAACGACTTTTCACCCAACTAATCATCACTTGAAATAGTTGAATGATCTATGAACAACTTCTATTTTTTCATACTCAAACTCAAAAATTACCACACACACACACACATATATATAAATATGGGGTTCCATCCACAGCAACCGGTTGCTGTGGAGCAACCCCTTTTTTGGCCTGTGAATTTTTTTTTTACTCTAGTCGAAATTTCACAGGCCAAAAAAAAGGATTGCTCCACAGCAACCGGTTGCTGTGGATGGAACCCCTATATATATATATATGTTATCAGCAAGTACAAGATTTATATATATACTATATGAAAGTATCTATTCAAACTTTTTACTGCTGACAAATGATATATATGTGAGAAAAACAAATAACCTGTTGATGATGATCTGATATATATGATGCATTTCCTCTCATTTATATAGTAAAAGAAGGCAACGGTACTATAGAGGCAACAGTAATATCCTTCAATAGTCATAAAAATAAGGCTTAAATATGAATTAATACCCTAAACTATAGGCCATATTCCATTTCGGTGATTCACCTTTCAATTTTGTCAATTAGGTTATTAAACTATCAATTTTTTTCAATTACACAAATTGAACACGCCACGTCAGCAATCGCTGACGTGGCTATCTGAGTAGGCCATACATAAGCTTATGTGTAAATAAAAAAATATATTTTAATATCTATTTACATATTTAGTTTACATTAAGGGTAAATTAGTCAAATCACTTTTATATCAAACATTAAAACTAAATAAAAACAACAAACATAAATTCAAATCATTTTCCTTTTTTTCTAATTGAATCAACTGTAAAAATCATCATCATCGTCTATATTACTCCCTTCGTTTCTGGAGATATTCAGAATCAATAACTATTACTCCAGATCTGGTTCTGTGCTATATCTGAAACCGGTGATATCTCTATATTATCCAAATTCAGATCTTATTCTTCATCAATGATCCATATTTTAACTCTAACCCTAACAAATCATCATCGTCTTCCTCTTCACTTTACCCAAGCCATGAAAGAGCTGGTAGAGATCTGGTAGATGCCGGAGCCGGAGTCAGCGACGGAGCAGCCTTAAACAGCTCCTTCGGCAACAAAACGTGGCTAGCTGAGTTCAACCGTGGCTAGCTGTACAAGGTTCAGTGGTAATTTGGGGATTGACCCGGTTAATGGATCTGTTTTGAATTTATTATATGTTTAATCTATTAATTCATCTTCTTTCTCTATTTTATTTATTAGTTCATCTTCCATCTGTTAATGGATCTGCTCTACTATTGTTCTACTATGGTTGTTCCTTCTAGATTTGTTTCAAGTTTTCTTTTCAGGTTTTGGGTTATACGTTTATGATGATTTGGTTTCTAGTTCTGGATTTGGTTTTGGGTTTCATGTTTTCTATGTTTATGAAATTCATGGCTCGACTCGAGGATGAGTTTATGGTGATTTGGTTTCTAGTTCTGGATTTAGTTTTTGATTGCTTACACTAGTTTCGGATTCATTACCTTCAAGGATGAGAAGTCGATGAGGGACGCCATTGAAGGTGGTCGTTGTCAAGGTGGTTACGGAGGAGGCGGTGGCTATGGAGGAGTTGGTGGCGGTGGTCGTTGTTTATTACTTCTTAGTTCTTTCTGTATTACTTTGTGAGAAAAAAATTAGAATGTTTTGGATATTGAAGAGTTTTTGTTGATTTTAAATTTTGTTGTTTTAGATTTTTTGTTGTTTTTGATCTGATGGAGGCGGTGGCTATGGAGGAGTTAATGTGTTTTGACGATTTTGCCCTTTATTTAAACAGATTTATTTATGTAATGAATAAAAAATAGTTTTTTTTGCCACATAAGCTGCTTAAGACCCCACTTAAATTAGCCACATCAGCAATTGCTGACGTGGCGTGTTCAATTTGTGTAATTGAAAAAAATTGATAGTTTAATAACCTAATTGACAAAATTGAAAGGTGGATCACCGAAGTGGAATATGGCCTATAGTTTAGGGTATTAATTCATATTTAAGCCTAAAAATAAATAGCAACGGTAATAAAAAATTAATATCCCAATAATTAATCAATTAATATATATTTAACCGTTACAAATCTTCATATTAACTTTGTAATATTTTATAAAATTCAACATTCCTCTACCATCGATGTCGTCTCGCCTCCCTCTTTTCCTCATCTCTTTTTCCTCTCCCTCCACCACTTCCACTAGGAGTGAGCAAAAAACAAATAGAATCGAACTACCGAACCGAAATTTTTTAACAGAATTATTTCAGTTTTTCATTTTTTTACAATTTTGGTTATATCTTAATTATTAATTAGTAGTCGGTTACGATTTCGGTTTCAAAAAATAGATTATTCGAGTACCCGAATAACCGAACCTTAATACTTAAAAAAATTAATTTTATAATATTATTATTATCTACTCAGCTACTCGCCTACTCCTCTAATCTGAGTAATCTCTAAGTCTATCGAGCCGAGCGAGTCCATTTCAATATTTCATATATTTTAGATCAAATCCCATTTTGCCCTAGCCCTTACCCCCTAGCAGTTAGTCCGCTCCCATTCTTCATACTTTTCGTGGAACTCGATCTGACATCCTCTCAACTTCTCCAGCCTCCGGCCCTCCGCCTCTCTCCGGCCTCCGCGGCGAACGCTCCTCGGGCAACGCACGATCTCGATCTTGGCTCCCAGTCTCCAAGTCTCGATCTCGGCCGTATCCGACACTTTCCATTCTGCTTCTGCACCAACACCACATTAGCCATCCACTCCGGGTAATCAATTTCGTAGATGAAGTCAGCAACTAGCAGCTTGGCGATCTCCTCATCTATAATCCTTTGACGCTCAGGTGCAAAGATTCGTCTTTTTTGCCGATCCGGCTTCTTCGATGGATTTACCACAAGTCTGTGCTCGGCAATCTTCCTGCTAATCCCCGACATATCTTGTGGTTCCCATGCAAAAATGTCCTCATAGCAACGAAAGAGCTCCATGAGGCTTGTCTGAAGAGGTTCTGGTAGACCCGAACCAATTTTCACTGTCATTTCCGGTTTTTCAAGGACTAGCTCGATCTCTTCTGTCTCTCCTGCAGGAATTACCAATGGCTCCGAGCTGCTTTCAGTGAAGGGCTCGATCTCAATTGCCATGATTTGTTTCTGTTTGCTGACCCCCACTTCGGAAGAAATAACCGCATTTCTATAACATCGTCGGGCCAGATCTAAGTCCCCTGCCACTTCTCCGACTTCATGTGCCGTGGGGAACTTGATTTTAAAGTGAGGGATGGAAGTTATCTCTTGGAGAACGGTCAGTGTAGGCCTTCCCAATATGGCGTTGTAAGCCGAATCTACATGCACAACATAAAATTTACATATTATTTCTACCTATTAAGGAGCTGTGCCAAAGATTACTGGGAGCTCGATGGTGCCTACAATTCTGACCGGATCGTTGCTAAAGTCATATAAAGGAGCCTCCTGTTCGACCTCCATCTTCCGCCCATCAAGATGCATCCTTTGATAAGCATATGCATATAAAATGTCTACAGAAGACCCGTTGTCTATCATCACGTGCTTCACATCTACCAAACCCACCTGCGCTGTGATCACCAATGCCCCTTCATGTGGCTCGATAGGCTCCTAAAGATAATCTGCATCGGTGAAAGAAATAACAGTCCCTGGAAAAGGTCTGTCGGCCTTCGGGAGAGCACCCGCCACGGACATGATCGAATCCAGATATCCTCTCCTCTTCATCCCTACCAACTTCCCTGCCGTCCCACCGGTTATTACATCAATGACGTGCCTTGGCAGTGGTACTGGAATACTTTGGACGGGTAGGACCGTTTGAACGGTCTGAACAGTACGATCAGCATTTTGCTGACCTTGTTGGTCCCTCCCAGCCACGTACTGAACCAGCAAACCGTTTTGAATCTTCCTCTCTACGAAGTCTTTCAAATTGAAACATTCATTAGTATCGTGTCCAGCGGCTTGATGGTAGCCACAATATCTTTGGGTATTGCCCTGCCCTGGCTTGATGTGGTCACGAGGCGGCTTATAGAATGGCTGGTTCCTGATCTGGTCCAAAATCACCAACCTATCCGTGTTCAGCTTGGTGTAAACCTTATTCACCTTCGAGGCGGACGCAGGTGGACGACCACCCCTCTGTCGCCACGAGTTATTGAACTTCTTCGAACTGCCCTCTGGCTGATCATTATATCCTCCCCCCTTTCTCTGATCGCCATCTGCCTTAGGATCATCTGCATCTTTTAACTGGTCTGAAGAAGGACGTTTCAGGCTATTCATAGCCTCCTCTACAACAATATATCCTTCTGTTTTGTCAAAAGCTTCAGGCAGGCTCTTTGGATGGTTGAACATCAACTTCTTCACCAACTTCTCGGACTTTACCAGATCTAGCCCATTCTGAAACAAACCTACGACCTGGAGATCATTGAGGTCGGACACCTGACCAACCGCTTCTCTAAACCCCTTCACATATTGACCCAAGGACTCGTTGGTGAACTGCCGGACCTGCGCTAATGAACCAGTGGGCTTCCCTCTTCTTCGGTTGCTCCCAAAGCGGGCATGAAACTTATCGCAAAGTTTGGTCCAAGAGGAAATTGAATCTGACGGCAAAGTCCCCATCCACTGCCTCGCATCTTTCCTCAATGTCGTAACAAATGTGTGGCACTTGGCAGCATCAGTGAAATCATAATAATCCATGAGCCGGTCGAACGTCTGGCTATGGTCGTAAGGGTCCCCGTACCATCGCAACTCTCCATACGAGGCAACTTCATGGTGATATCTGCCTTTTCCTTGAGAATATCCGACGAAAAAGCGGATGCCTTCTTTCCCGGAGTGTCCTTCACCTGTTGAACCTCAGTCAACTGTTTTTGGAGCTCTTTCAACTCCTTCACTAAAAAATCAACACCTTCGGGCTGCGAGAAGACCTCTTTCTCCTGACCGACATTCTGCCTCTAAGTGGATCGACCTCCCCCTGCCGATCCCATTGCCCTTATGGGGTTTCTGGATCTACTCCGGCGTACAATTCTGTCCTCATGATGAGAATGGTCACGCTGATGCTTTCTTCTTCTGGTTTCTGGCATGATCTCCCTCGACCTGCTCTTTCGCTTGTCGTCGTCTCGATATTGAGAACCAAGGACCACCAGTGCCTTCTTCGAGGCCACGAGAGTTCTGCTCCTCGATCTCCTCCTACCATGAAAACGATCCCTAGACACATGTGTGGAATGCTCCGGCTCTTTACTCTCTCGTCGTGTAATCTCCTTATGCTTACTCCGCCTTTCGGACTGGTCATGACTAGATGCTTTGTCCCTTAACTCCGCCACCCGAATCATCTGTTCGGCTATATCTTTTCTCTGCTTTAACAGAACCTCCAAGGCTTTATCTGTTTCATCTGCCATCCCCGCCAACTTGGCAGCTCTGTCCTCCTGACCACTTCGACGATGAGTCTTAGTCGGCGAGCCCTCTGCTCACCCCTGACCACGATCATGCCCCTTATCCGCATCAAAGTCCAACCTCCGTCTGGCTCCACCATGGATTTTCGGACGGAGATCACCCGAATTATGCTTAGAGGTCGTGCTCTCGTGAGCACTTTTAGAAGGACCCAGACGATCCTTTACCGAAAGACGAGGCAGTGACGAGCTAACAGCCATCGGCTGCCCTTTTGGCGTACCATCTCTACTCCTCACCATCTTCCGAAGTAGGTTAAACGATTGTGATTGAAAATTTCAATAACACTAGAACTCAGCCCTCCTTCTAGCGACAATGTTAACGCTAAGATCTTCTCCAACGTCCCAATCACATAAGACGCCCTGATCCTGCACAGTAAACACGATAAGACACCAAAAGCTTGACGGCTGGACCGTCGGGGGATAGCTCAAGCGTGAGAGTCAGTATACGTGTTCACAAGGTTAACAATGGAGGATGTAATGTCTAGTGTATTTAGAGAGGTAATAATTCTCATTTGTGTGTGTATGTGAATATGAATGTTAACGTACCTGTTTGTGAAAACTTGGTTGATAGGTTAGACTCTCTTTGCCCGGATTACTGTGCCACTCACTACTATCTAACACAGCCCCCTGATCTGATGGGCTCTGCCGATTGCATGCAGCCTACCCACTACCTTTGGTCACTGTTTATGCCGCCGGCCAGCTATAATCCCATCCACATTAATGCATGGCAGGTGTTTAGTCAACTGTCATGCTTTTTCATCATTACAAGTCAAAGTAATAGATATTAAAAGATTCAATGGGTTAGTCCAACGAACCGACCCGGTTTTATAGGGTTAAATAGAAGTAATATGGTGACTAGGCCTAATAACTTTCAAGGTTCAATAATGAAGGACCAATAGATTAATTAAATAAGTAAGTCCAATTTACTCGGTCCAAAGAAGAAAAATATCATGACCAACAATATGTATATAAAGGGTAACGAGATATAAATTAACGTTGTGCGCTATTTATTGTGCCACCTCAATTTTAATTGTACGATTTATATCGCATTAATTCATCGATCATAAATCTGTGATCAATAATTATACTGAATCATCTTTTTATCTAAAAAAGTTAACTTGGTAACTTAAAAACAAACATACTTATTAATTAATTTATATTTTTAAATCTATCATTGTGAGATTTATTTAAAATACCCGATGTGTAGTCAAAATTTGATGAAGCTAGGTTTCATTAATTCCGAAAGCTGATAAATCAACAGTACTCATGGTTTGATTTCATACCATGGACCATAGTCGGTATATTAATAACTCTAAATATGGTATGCAAGTACTTAGTACTTAGACCCGGGCTTGTCGAGATAGGAGATGTGTCAGTGTCTCATCGATGGCATTTCATTAGTGTTTCTCCCACAATCTGACTGACACGTATCATATGATAGTGACTCATCAACTGCGGATAGGGTAAGTGGGCCCATGATTATCCATTCATAATTATCTCCTTTATTATTACTATTAATTAATCTTCTGATCTTCTTCAATATATTTAATTACATAAAAACATGCTATAGACCTATAATCTATATCAATATTATTAAAAATAATATTTTCCACGAGTCTTTTTTATATATAAATATCACTTTTTATATAAAAATATGAGTATCAATGCATATTATATGGTTTATGGACAAAACCCTAGGTAGGATCATAATTAATCTAATTGAAAATACAGCGGACTTGTAGGGCTTTCAACAAACAACCGATGATCAATAGCGTTTCAGAACAAAAGAAAAAAAAACACATGATCAATACCCTTTCTTTCTTTGTTGGACATTGATAAACCCATCATTAATACACTTTCTAATTGCTGCTTCTTTAAATATGAAACCACACGAGAACTACACACATCTAGACAAACATTAACATTTTATACAACTTATTACATGTATATAGACAAATGTTAATCCAAGATTAAACATCCATGTGATTTTAATTATTGCCTTTTCTTTTCAAAGTTTCTCTTGTCTATTTTTCAGTGCTCACGCAAATGATCTCATGTCACACTCATCTCTCTCTCTCTCTCTCTCTATATATATATATATCAAAAAAATAAACCAACCAAATATTCTAGTGCTCTTGGAGATATATCGTATTAATATATAAACATATATTTCCTCATATAGAAACGTTGCATAGCTAGAAAAGAAAGACAACCCTAGTTACCCCAAAAAAGAAAATAATAGTATTTATTACAAACATACAACCCTCTCAAATGTCATTTTGATTTTGGTTAGCTTAGCTTAGCTTATTGTTGGATAATCTTTATATATACACTTTTTAAATTTTATTTTATTATGTAGAGAGGGGCATACAACCTAACCTCAAACCCTACATGTAAATAAGGCCATACAAAATAGTGTCTCCATCTTGACTATATAATAAGGCCATAAATGACCACTCCCATGCAAGGGAGGATCGGTTAATACCACTTGCGCTAGAGCTCATTAATAGATAATACGTGACACCTTCAACTGAACTGATCAATTAAAGATTATAATAAATAATATGTGACAATTTCAACTGAACTGATCAATTAAGGATAGTCCCAGAGGTTGTATTCAGAATATTCAGCAGCAATATTGTCATGATCACTAGCAGCACCTAGCCTTGGAGGGCTAAGAAGCATTCCTTGGGCCATGTTCACAAGAATATTTGGCATATCAAATATCATATCCTCGTCAACAAATCCCTCATCAGTAGCAACAATTGAAAAATTTTCTGGAGCCATAATTGCACTTTCAGTCATGTCAACTCCTGCTGATCCTCCACCAACCACTAGAGCATCCATTGCCGCCCCTGCAGCAGAGGCCGCACTGGCTGCAGCTGCCTGAATGTCACGTGGCGATGTGGATGCAGGGACCGGCAAAGAAGAGGCCGAGTTGGGAAAGTTTAACTCGGCCTCTTGACCTTTTAGAGCAAGTGCTGCCACGTCATAGGCCACTGCTGCCATTTCAGGAGTCGGAAATGTGCCTAGCCAAATGCGATTTGGTGATCTTGGCTCGCGTATTTCTGACACCCATTTCCCCGTACCACTCTTTCTACGCCTCACTCCGCGATATATTGGGTGTCTCCCAGATGCCAGAGGAATGGTTTCGACTCGCAGAGTCCCATTGTTACCATTTTCATTATTAGTGCTGCTAAAATATGACATTAATTATTATGAAATATATATCTTGTAAATTAAGAAGGAATAGATCGAATAGAAGATGAATGGGAAGAATGGCGTGTTTGAAGGTAAAGAATGTAGAATCCATTTATGGCGGATGGGTTTTTGGGATCGAATGAATTCAGTTGTACGGAAAGTGCAAACCAGTTGTTGATGAACTGCGCCTTGTTAGGGTTTTGGGTGTAAACCAGTTTTTAGTTGGAAGCAGCCGAAACTATCGCGGAGTATTACGTCAACAAACAATGACATTAATCTATGAATATATGAATATATATATACACACACGTAACACTTAATTTATAGTCTCCAGTAAAATGACGTGCATCATTTTAACGTATTATCTCTTTTTTTTTTCCATGCTA